>PVKC010013534.1:0-22911 GCA_004027635.1 Crocidura indochinensis | reverse complement strand
CTAACAATTTGAGAGGGTTGTAGAATTCTTGTTCTCAAAAATGCAGACTGTCACCATGGTTACATGCAGAGATTTTAATAGGAGTAGAATAAGGAAAGCAGGTTAGATTTCTGACTAATGGTAGCCACAATGAATGATATAAACCCCTGATAGCCTTGTTTCCTGAGACACACTATTTTAACTACTAACTTAATGTAAGAGATTATACCTTGCTCAGAAAGGATAAACTGACAATCTGTCTTTTTTTTTGGGGGGGGGGGTCACACCCGGCAGTGCTCAGGGGTTACTCCTGGCTCCATGCTCAGAAATTGCTCCTGGCAGGCACGGGGGACCATATGGGGCACCGGGATTCGAACCGATGACCTTTTGCATGAAAGGCAAACGCCTTACCGCCATGCTATCTCCCGGGACCCCGACAAGCTGTCTTTTAAGTTATAGTTGTAATTGTAGTTGTCTAGTACATTAGACATGATTGCACCATCATTTTAATTCTTTAGATCAATTCTATGAATTAGCTCAGAACACCACCTTCCTGGAGTTGGTACAATATGATTTATGTATTCTACTAGCAATCAATTTCTAGTATTCATCGAAGTACTCTTTTTCTAGTTATTGCTGAAAGTGTTTTGTGTACATTCACTCCATTTGCACAGTTGGCTGAGAGCATTTTAAATACAACTCACTTCTTGGAATTGATTGTCCCCAAAAGTTGCTAAAGAGAATTTATACTAGAGTTCTACATGGTATCAACCTGAACAGTAGACCTTTTCTTCTTAAAAAAAAAAGTAGTCTGTTCTTGTCAAAATTATTTTGACCTCTTCTTAAATTTCTCTACCTATGATGCTGGTTCCTGACCCCCTCCTTTCAAGTGGCTAGTGGGGATATGTGAATGAATATGGAGGTGAGGACATGACTGTTGAAGATTTGTCTTTTGGGTTCCAATTAAAAAAATAACACAAACTTAAAATATTTCAGGTCCTGAAAGAGAGACAAATTGTAAGGAACTTATTTAGCATGAGCTGTTCCTGGTTTGATCTCTGACTTACCAAATTTGGAATGCTACATTGCTAAATAGTCAGGAATAAGCATGCACACTTTGGGGTATGACCTTAAAATTCCAAAAAAACGAAGTAAACAAAAAAAAATGGTTTAAGGAAGCCTGGATTGTTTCTTTAATGTAAATTAAATTCTATCTACCCTCAAGAAAGAGGAGACCCTAGTTTCTCCTTGCCACATTTGCTGTGTTAAATTTTAGGTGACTTAAATCTACAATTTTAGATATTCCTGCTGTTTACTGACTTCTCTCTGAGACTGGATGTTTTACACTTTCCCAATATTATTAATTCTAAACCAGTTCTTGGGCTCACAGTAGACTAATAGATAATGGACCATATCCAAGGAGATGATCAAATAAATAACCTGAAAGACCCTAAATGCATGCAGGGTATTAATCTTATCTTAAAAAAAAAACAGATGGTTCCTAAATTAACATGGCATCTCTGGAAAACAAATAGGACTTCTCTATTCTTTCTTTAAAAGTAACACAAGGATCTTGTATTTAAATAATAATCCTGAAATAATAACTCATTCATAAATTCCCCACAGTTGACTATGACATATATATATATATATATATATATATATGTCATTCAGAACTATAATCAATTTAGAACTATAAAAGAAACTAAAATGTTTTCAAAATAAGGATGCTAGTCAGCCATTTAATGTGAAACTTATTATATATGTAATATAAATTTGTGTAACATTTTCATCTGTGCTTTTATTAGAATTATCTCAGGCTATGTAAGTTAAAATATTTAACTTATGTTTCAAAGGGGTTTGTATCTAATAAAATAGCAAGTCCAAATAAGCTTCTAGATTTGATCCAACATATTCACATATTTTTTCTCTTCAGCAAATTCATTTGAAAAATTAAAAAAAAATGGGTGGGGTCACACCTGGTGACACTCAGGGGTTACTCCTGGCTATGAACTCAGAAATCGCTCCTGGTTTGGGAGATGATATAGGACTGCAGGGGTTCGAACCCAGTTTGTCCTACGCTAGCATGAGCAAGCACTCATTACTGCTTGAGTTACTGCTCTGTCCACTGAAAAGTAATTTTTAAGTTCATTTAAACACTTGAGTAATATCTAAAAGAGCAATTATTACTGCTTATAATTTTAGTAGTAAAATTTAAAGTAGGTTAAACATATATTGAATTAAAGTCTAAATGTTTGTTTCAGACAAAATGCTTTCACCTATTTATCTCTAAATTGATTAGATTAACATTTTGCCCCAGAGAGTAAATAAAACTATTCCTTTAAATCACGGGTCTCAAACTCAATTTACCTGCGGGCCGCAGGAGGCAAAGTCGGGGTGAGGCAGGGCCGCATAGGGGATTTCGCTTACCGAATATTCGCAATAAAAATCGCATTGGTAAGAAAAAAATCACATTAAACATTCGCAAACCCCGAATTGAACTGCTTGGGGTATGCGACTGTTTAATGCGATTTTTTTCTTACCAATGCGATTTTTATTGTGATTATTCGGTAAGCAAATAATCGCAAATACTGTGATATTTGAAGGCTGGCCGCGGGCCACAAAATGTTGTACGGAGGGACGCAAACGCCCCGCGGACCTCGAGTTTGAGACCCCTGCTTTAAATATTAAGCCTAGAGGGGAATTAAGATCAACAACTTTATTTCAACCGTTCCTTACTAGGTGAATTAGAATCTATTGAATGTTTAGGTCTCTTTTAAGATGTGTTTTATGCAAACTAGAAGAATTATATTATATGTTTTATAAAATATGAGGATTTACTTGCAAACATTCCAATTTAAAGATTGCTCCTATAACTTCTTTCATAATTGATAACTATTTTAAGATTTATAGTTAAAACATTAAAGGCTATGGCTATAGGTTAATGTGAACTAATAATAATAGAAATTATACTAAATTAAAATACATATGATTTTAAGTAAGAAAGACAAAAGGAATATAGAATTTTTATTAGGGAAAATTCTGTGTCTAGGTGAAACTTTTCTTAATTGACAGGAAGGTAATATATTGGAGAGAATGTCAAAGTAAAAGAGATTATAAACTATTTGCAAGTAGCACATATTGGAAAAAGTAAATTTTGGGACTGGAGCAGAGGCACAAGCAATATGGCGTTTGCCTTGCACATACTAGCCTAGGATGGAGGGTGGTTCAATACTCCAGCATCCCATATGGTCCCCAAACCAGGAGCAATTTCTGAGTGCATAGCCAGGAGTAACCCCTGAACATCACTGGGTGTGGCCCCCAAAAGGAAATAAATAAATAAATAAGCAAAAATAAAGAAAAATTAAACTTTATACTTTTATATGCTTTAGTTTTAGACATTTTTTCAAAAAATCTTTACTAATAGTATACTTACATAAAACCAGTCAATATTTACATAATTTATTTGTTGAATTAAAAGCATAATACTTCAAAATATGGTATTTTAAGAATAGATTGTAAATTACTTAGAAAATCCAGTTAGAAAACAAAAACGCTGCATGGTATCTTGATTAATATAATGACTTCATATGTTTTTTTATACTTTAGAATTTCTTTCAAATGATCTAGTATTCTTGATTTTAAAAAGCTAAGTTTTGTTTGTGATAATGAGTGATATGTATTTGCTTTTGTAGTCTTGGCTACTTTTATTAGTTGATATAAATTATAACAACCTTGCTATTGAATATTTTTAATATGGCAAAACTTTCACTGCATCAATATTCTCATTACAGGATATCTTGATTTTATTTTATCTTTTGTTTTGGAATCATACACTAAGGTTTCCAGGGCTTCTGCTCTTTGATCTGGGATCACTCCTAGAGTGCTCAGGGACTTATAGGTTACCGATGGAATACTAGGTGGGTTACAGACAAGGCAAATGTCCTGCCCACTTTGATCCTTTTGAGGGTGTTTCATTTAAAAATTAAATAAAAAAAATAAAGCAATATTGTATATTATGGTTTCCAGATAAGTCTTCTTTCTCCTTGTAAAGGCTGGAATATTCAATCAAAAATATCTATTTGATACGATGAGTTCTAAAGCATGAAATGTCACATAAATAGAAATACTTAGGCATGTTTAGTACAGTGACTTATATTATCATGGCTATGACAGTGTTTTTGTTATTTACCAAAAGTCCAGTGTGTTCTGATGAATTCATTTATAGTTAATACACTATAATAATTTATGCTACAAAATTTGAGCAAATATTCTCATTATAACTAGATATTTCATTGCATTCACTTGGAAAAACCATTTTGTCCAGAGATATAGCAGAGTGAGTAAAGCATTTACCTTGAAAATAACTTACTCAGGGTTAATCCCCTGCACCATGTTATTTAATAGTCCTATGCAAGTGAAATTCATACATTTTTAACTTTGATTATATGCATTTCATCACTGTACATATAAATTCCTTTAGTAGGTCTAAAGTGATATTTAATAGAAAATGACATTTAAACAAATTTCTGGTGACTCTGGGACCTCCTCTTTATGTAAAATTGTGTAATACTGATTTTCTTTTCGAAAGTCTCAGAAGTGATCTCAGTCAATCATTGCAATGATTAGATCTTCGTTTTGTGGCATGTTGAAACACTTTAAATCAGGGCAGAGGAGGAGAAGAAAGCCTCTTAGTTAAACAGATAACTTGTGTACAGCAAGACATTCTTTTGTTTATGGACTTCAGAGAGAATTCTTTGTACATTATACAAGTCCACATTGTGAAGAACAAAGATAAGATTTCAAAGGCCTGACTCTTTTGTGATAGAAGAAAAAGCATTTTTCCTCTCTAGGTGAATATTTCTAGGAGAGATTAATAGCTAAAGGAAAAAAAATCATCTCCAACAAGATCAGAGCTTGAGCTGTGCTGTTTGTACTTCCTGTTTTATATATTTCTTCAGTAATCTGGCCATGCTTGGAAAAGTTTTCATATTTTTTCTCATTCAAATGTTATTGCCTAAAATTAATTGACAAACATAAACATGTTTAACTAAGATTTAAAATGTTGTGGGTATGCACATTGTATGTATTCTTGCATGAATATGGCCTTGTCACTTTAATTTTGATGTTAATAATGTTTCCTTTTGCTAGTATTCTTTATTACTTTTCATTAAGTCACTTTTATAGCTCTAGACATTTCAAGTACTTCTCAAGAAGTACTTGGTTGACAATAAGTCCTAGTCTCAACATGAAGTTCTTTTACCTCTACAATAGGATTTAACTTTCCTTTCACCAAGTCTTTTGTTTCCTTTGCCCGTGGGTCCTTTAAATGATCAGCTCTAAGTTCCTTTATTTTCCTATGTCATCTATTACAAATCAAGCTTATAGCAACACATTTCTCCAATAATAATGTTCTATTACTTGCTCTTTTACAATAAAGTAACAGTGTGAATTAACCCATGCCTGTTATCTGATAATATATAATTGATGGCTTTCAGGACTAAATTTTTCAAAATATATTCTCTCTTTAGAATTCAACCTACTGGAAAGTAGGTTGCTTAACATTGTCTTTGCATTCTACTTTATAAATAATATTCATAAATAATCATGAGTGTTTCTGTAGATGAAGGATAGTTCACAGGAGTTGGATAGAATGTGAGTAAATAATTTTATGAATATATTAAGAGTAAACTTATGAAATTTTTCATATTAAGAGAAGTAGAAAAATTTTATTTATGCATTCATTGTTAATAATTTATTATGAAATCCCAAAATTCCATTCCCAGAACCTATATAAGGCTCTTCAAGAACCACGGAGACTTGAGTAAGTCCCAATCACAGTGAATTGTGGTACAGAAAAGAAAAATCAAAGTTATCCTTCTGATTCCTGTCTGTGTAAAAATTTAGATTTCCGGGCCCGGGAGAAAGCATGGAGGTAAGGCGTTTGCCTTTCATGCAAAAGGTCATCGGTTCGAATCCCGGTGCCCCATATGGTCTCCCGTGCCTGCCAGGAGCAATTTCTGAGCAGGGAGCCAGGAGTAACCCCTGAGCACTGCCGGGTGAGACCCCCCCCCCAAAAAAAAAACAAAAAAAAATATTTAGATTTCATAATCAGATTATTAGGAAATATTTATAATTTGTAATAAAAATATAGACAAAATTTTTTAAATATGTGAAACTGAATACATAAATACAAATGTAATATAGCCACATTACTTTTATAATCCAGATCATAAAAGATTTAGGATGGCAGAACATTTGTAGCTGTCAGCATTTATATGCTGTGAATTCTAAAAGTAAATTTCACGAGTATATAACCGTATCACAAGAAGGAAAAAAAGTCAACATTATTTTTTTAAAAATCAGCATAGAAAGTAAAATATATGTCATGCTGAGTTGATAGATCCAGCTAAAATTTATACAATGAAAATAAAAAAAACAGATTTCAGTGTATAGTTCAGATGTACTTGCTCAATAGTTACTCAGATGCTTAGCATATATGTATCTTATTTAATTACCTAAAGTTAGTCTTTTATTTGTATTTTTCACAGCAAAAATTTTGGATATGAAAACATCATGAGATAGGGTTGAACAGGCTCCTTCACCAGGCCTTTCCTTACTTCTGGAAATCCCAAGTCACTCCATCCCACATCCCATATAAGATCATCAACCTAGCTTCACAGAGACTTTAGCTCCTAAATTACTTGCTGAAGTGTGCAAACTCCAAATACCTCACTACCAACATGCCATGAGGAACACCACAAATCAAATGGAAAAGTATCATAATAGCCATCTAACCTCAATAAATAAAAAGAACAATAATACTGAAGGTTCAAATAACAACAAACAACTTAGAGAACTCTCATACAAAAACTTGATAACCGCATTTCGAGATATAACATTTTCATAAATTTTTTATATTGAAGTATTTTTCAGTCATTTATTTACCATTCAGTTGTAACAAATAATTTTAAAAAATATTAATTTTTGCCTGTCAAGGGCACAGGCTGGGGGGTGGGAGGGAAAGTGAGGACAATGGTAGAAGGAAGGTCACATTGGTGGTAGGATTGATGTTGGCACTCTTAGTGCAAGAATCACATGTATTATAAGCCATTGTGTTTAAATAAAATAATAAAAAAAGAAATGACATTTAAGCAAAAGTCTGTCAGATTAAAAGCTTAGCCTCATCCATTACTTTAAATTGGATCTTGAAGTTAAAGTTAGTGTTAATGAGATAATTCAGTCTTAAGACTTCTCACTTTCCCCTTTTTCCTTTCACAAGTTGCATTAGATTTATGCTTTAATGTGTTCTGTCCAATTAAAACAAATCTGGACTTTGGAAAAGAGGACCTTTTTTTTTTAAAGGTTATTGCTGTAAGGAATAAAACTATTTTTATGGGAGGGTGATATTCTTGCAATAGAGACAGGGAGATTGTTTCAATTTAGGAGATCTCCCAGGAGATTTTCAAGTATTTTCAAGGTAGCAGAAAATACATTTTTCTTTGGTGATGAATCATCTAAAAAAAAAAAAGAAAAAGAAAAAAAATCAGGTATGAGGAAGTGGTATAAGTGGTGGTGTGATAGTTCTGTTGATGGATTATAAGAGGTAGTGTGATAGATCTGTTGATTACCTAAGCAATCAGTCAAAAATCAGGAAATGTTATGAAGGATTTCAGCATTATAATATCCCAAAGTTGGTGAAAGTGTAGGAAATGACAAAGGAGAGAAGAAGCTCAACTAATGCTTTATCAATTTCAATCATTGTATCCCAATGACTCAATAGTCATATGTTCTTGTTCCTGAATGTTCAAAATCGAAATTCTTAAATATGTTTATTTACTCTCAATATTAATCTATTTATTTGTTTTCCTGCACCAGGCAGAGTTGAGAACTTACTTCTGGTTTTGTACTTAGGAATCACTTCTGAAAGGGCTCAGGGCACAAAGTGTGTTGAAGATTGAACCTGGTTCTGTCATATGCAAGCAAGCACACTACTTGCTGACTAATTGCTCTCTGGTTTCTGAGTCTATTCATAGACCTGTGAATCGGTGAAAATAAAATAAGATTTTGTTCTTAAACCTCAGAAACAGAAAGCAATTTTTATAACAAAATATAAATATGTTAAATATTTACAAACTATTATTTCTATGTTAGTGGTACATTACTTAGGATTACTATGTATCCAACAATGATATATTTCATATAGAGCTCCCAGAAATTACTTCAGAACTGACCTGTTTTTTTCCCTTTCACTTTTGCACTATATCCAAAGATACTCAAGTAATATTCCTGGTTCTATGCTTATGGTTGACCTTCGGATGTGCTCCAGTAGACATATGTAATGCCAATATTTGAAACTGGCTCAGGATTGGCTGCAATCAAGGCATGTGCCCTACTTCCTGTAAGAACTTTCCTGAACTTCTGAAACAATTGTAAATACTGATCTAAGAGAAATAATGTTAATTTGGTGTCTCAATTTCTCTTCAGTAAAAAATTTTGTTTTCCTGTAAATTGGTTTATGTTGCTTCGTTTTCAGAAATCAGAATCATTTTTATTAAGGTTTACATCAGCGAGTTGAATTTTGCTAGCTATTTTAGTAAGAATTCCTTATAATTACCTTGTAGTCTTCTCTTTCTCCATTCAGTCAAGGGGAAGATTAAGGTGAAAATATAGTTTACTCTTGTCTGTTCTTGCCAATGAACACTATTGTGACTATGCAGAAATGATCCTGTTACTAGTTTCATGTTTGTGAGCAAGAATTCTCAGAAACACACACTTTTTTGACTTTGAGTTTCTCCAGTTCCATTAATTCTTCTGAATAATACCTGGAGAGAGACAAGTGTGCATAATTTGAGAATTCAATCTTATCTATTTTTTTAAATAATTTTTATTGTGACCAAAGTGAAGTACAAATATTTCCCAGTAATATTAAAGGTACATAGTGACATTGAATCAGGAGCATTCCCACCACCAATGTTGTTCTCCCTTCCCGTTTCCAGCATGCATCCTATATCTTCCGTTTTAATCCCCCCAGTTGCTAGTGTAGGTGGTCCCTCCATATGTAACTTGTTGTAGATTGAGTATCGATTCTGTTATCATTGGTTTTGGATTTGGTGTTTAAGTCTGAGCATTTTTTTATTTCTACTTAATGTTCATACGAGTATTTGGTCTTGGTATTATCCATTACTTTCCCCTCAATTTATGAGGCAGAACAAGATAATTAAAGTTATGTGATTCTATTTGAAGGGGAAAAAAAGGAGGGGGCAAAAATAAAACAAACAAAAAACTGGGAGGAGTCCTTCTAGAGGCTGTTTCTACATATTTGCTGAACAATCAGACATGCCTTGATTGTCATCTCTGGCTCTACCACATGGCTGTTGATACAAAATTCAAATGATTCTCTCCTAGAATTTGATTTATTTGTTAACTAAACAGAAAAAATCAGATGGGAGATGTTTAGTGCTAGTTGTGCAATCGATACCTTCATCTATTTTTTTCTTAACTCTTTATTTTATAAAACTTCTAAAATCTTTTCAAATACATTATATGCTACAATTGGGGTATGCTACAGTGATCTCATTGTAGGCAAAAATGATTAAGTCATTGAATTTAGCTTACAATCTTCATATTTCTCCTCCAATACTAATAGCTGAAAGGAATAACTCTCCAAGTATATGGTTGGGTACAATGACAAACAGCTTTCATTCTGAAGTCACAACTCAGTGCAACCTGAAATAAAATTTAAGCTTCTATCATTAGGAATCATAAAGAGTTTTTATAATTATATACCAGAAATGGGAACCCATTATTATAAAATTGGTTATCTTTTTTATAAATCACAATGCTATCTTTTCACTTCAGTGCTTGATCAATATGGTCTTTATAGAAACACAACCTCAACCATAAGAAATTCTTAGGGGTCGGGCAGTGGCATTGGAGGTAAGGTGCCTTGCCTTGCCTGTGCTAGGCTAGGACGGAACGTGGTTCGATCCCCTGGTTTCCCATATGGTTCCCCAAGCCAGGAGCGACTTCTGAGCACATAGCCAGGAGTATCCCCTGAGCGTCACTGGGTGTGGTCCAAACCCCCCCCCAAAAAAAGAAATTCTTAGTCATAATAAGTAATTCTAAGATAAATACAAATTGTTAAAGGAAATAGAATGCAAACTGAGGTGTCCTAGTATAATCTTTTGCTCTCCTAATTCATCATAGACAAAAAATGTTGGTGATAGAACAAATGTTATTTCTAAAGTCTGAAATTTTCTTTTTTGTTGTTTTTATTTTGGGGGCCATACACACTTGTGTTCAAGGGTTCTTCCTGGTTCTATGCTCAGAAATCACTCCAGGCCAGCTTGGGGACCATGTAGGTTGCTGGGTATCAAACCAGGATATGCCACAACTAAGTCAAGTGCCCTATTTCTCCAGACCCTGAAACTTTCTTTTATGAATTATTTTGCTTTCAAAAGAATTATATTTCTGGGATAAGTTGAGCTTCTCATATAATGACTATCTTAAGGTAAGAGTCAATGAAACTTGTCATATGAGAGAAGTGGAGGAAAGGAAATGAAAAAATAAATTAACTTATATATAATTCAAGAGTATGCATATAGAACTATAAAATAAAATATGCCTTATACATTGGCTTTTAGATGAAATAAGCAAAGAAATATCTAGATCTCACTTGAGAAAATTGATCATATTATATAAAACTCTTAATGGCTATGTTGTATAGCAGTGGTCAAAAGAAGTAATCAATTCATCTAGCAATGAATGGCTTCTTGGTAGTCAAGGTACAGAAATTGGCAATGACAGAGGAATTGAACCAAGCCAACATCTGCTAATTAGGAAAGTTTCTCTGTTGTAAAAAGCAGAGGAGTTGACATGGATGGTTGAACTTCTTTATTTGATTCTTGTGTGCTCCAGCGATACTGCATGATGTGATCTACACAAAACTTACCAAGAACTAACAAGAGCTGAGCCTTCAAGAACAGAAAAGAGGTGAGGGAATACAACCAAAATGAGGCGAGGAAACACACACTGTATTTCCAAAAGTGAATTGAAATAGATTCTAGAATTTAGTAAATGCTAAATAAAAGAATTTATTTTTCCTAAGTGTGATAGAAGTGAATAATTCAAGACATATTGAAGGCTTAGATGCATGCTTTTTTTAAGGGTACAGGGATATAGTTAATAGTTGATTTCATTACTATAAAGGTAAAATTATTTTAGTTGAAAATAAATATCATTTATATCACATATTTTCATGATTGTATGTATGATCTGAGACATGATTGATCCACTATCATAAAGATCGTATAGTTGCAAAGAAAATTATCTCTTATATACTAGTCACTATTATATTTCTTTTGTAATGAGCCGATGCATATATGGAAAATAAAGGAAAATATAATTAGGTAAAATAAAACTGCATTTATTTCATTGAGCTTTTATTAAGTAAATACTGCTTTTAGATGAGTAATCTGAAGGAATTAGTGCTGATCTCAGTTTTTCCTATATTTTTATATAGTAATTGGTTGATCAATTTTCTAATATGCTTATAGTATTTAAACTAACATCTAGGCTATTATTGTGTAATTTCAGTGTCAATCCTCACTAACCTTTTTTTTTTTCACATTTACCCCCTTTTGCAGTCACTACAATTTTACTTGATATATTTTTACATGTGCCATGTGCTTTATAAAAACAACTTTATAAACTGTTCTCTATGGTCACTATGACATTCCTTCTATATTTTATTTTATATTGAAATGTCTCTGAGCTTTGATAAAAATGGTATTCAATTGTAGTTTTCTTTTAATTTGGCTATGTTCAATGCGATTCACAAACTTCTCCCAGAGAGGTATTCTGGGAACACTTCTAACATTGCTCAGAGAACCATGAGTTGTTGTGATGGAACCCAGAACCCCGATAAGCAAAGCACATTCTACAAGCCTTTTATTTATCTCCTTGATTCTCCTGAAGTTTTTGATGTTTTAACGAATACAAGAATGTTTCATTCTAAGAACTCAATGCATAATTTGATCTTATTCTCCTTTTAAATTTTTAGTCAAAAATTATTAAAGTTATCTCTAACTTCCCTGGTAGCATATGAACTTCATTAAATCAAGGTTTAATTTGTTTAATTTGTTTATTTCTCTATGGTAGCCAGTATAACACTGCCTAGTCTGAACTAAATATTTTGTTTTATATTTTCAGTGAACGTATAATGGAAAAATGACCACTAATGATACTGCACACTGGTTAAGTGTGCATTCATTTAAATGTCTGTCTCCATTTTTTCAAATGATGTCTAAAACCAGAGAATCTATTATCTAATATTCTTCTTGAGTTTTCACTTCAATGTGACCTCAGAAATAGCGTTCCTTATGTTTGGACCCAGTCTTCTTATGTACCACCTCGTATTAACTTCACTGTAGTTCTAACCGAATAAACTGCACAAGAGGATTGTACACCGTTCTTTAATTGCAAAATTTCAATTTTTAATTGGATGTTTTTTTTTTTTTTGCTTTGTTTTGGGGTCACATTCGGTGCCGCTCAGGGCTTACTCCTGGCTATGCGCTCAGAAATCGCTCCTGGCTTGGGGGACCATATAGAACACCGGGAGATCAAACTGCGATCCATCCTAGGCTAGCGCTTGCAAGGCAGATGCCTTCATGCTTGTGCCACTGCGCTGCCCCAGATGTTATTTTTAATGAAAATCTTTCTATTTGAGAATACTCAAAGAATCCAACTTACATTTTGAGTGAATTACCATATGCACTATTAATGAAATGCCCATGTAATTATTAACTTATCTGTGCTCCACCTTACACAGATCTATATCATAAAGGCCACAGTACGATAAATGTGATATATAGTTTATGTTTATATTTCCAGAGTACATAGAATTATCCAAGAGGATACAGGAGTGAATAATGAGAACTGATTGGGAAATGTTTAATTTTAACAATCCTCAAACCTATTTTCTTTCTAGGAAACACTATGTCAAACATAGTTTTATTTATTTATTTATTTATTTATTTATTTATTTATTTATTTTTGATGGGAGATGGACACACTAACAAAGCATGGTGGCACTACTAGTTCTGTGTTTGTGTCACCCTCAGCATGCTTAAAGGACCTCAGCAGTTCTTAAAGTACCAAGGTTTGAACCTAGGTCACATGAATGCAAGTTATGTATGTAGATATTTGAGCTCTATATTCTAATTTCATCCTTCCCACAGCAACTATATAAACTTTTAAATAACAATGTAATAAGGTTAATTAGAGAGATAGTACACAGGTATAGAGCTTAATTTGCATATGGTTGACTCCTGTATGATTCTTGTAAGACACAATAGAAATAGTTCCTGAGAATAGAGCCAAGAGTATCATTGGGTATGCCCACCACATAAATTAGATAAATTAATAATGGATGCAGCAATCAGTATATTGCATTACAATGCATACTTGCATTCAAGAGAATTAGATTTAATTCCTTGATTTACATATTCACTTCTGATAGCATCTTCTCTAACAAAAGACTGGGGATACTACAGAGCACTATTGAGCCTGGCCTAAAAACAGAAAAAGTAAAACCCTCAAATTAAATAATGCATATTATTACATGTTCTGTAGCAATAAACAATTTTTGTTCTAAGAGAATAATGAATAAATCTAGTCTTTTAGAATTAAAACATATGCATAGTTCATTGATATAGCTGAACGATAATAATTCTGACCCCAAAATTCTAAGTAAAGTTTTTATGCAATGACAGAAAAGGTCAAGTACCAGGGATTTTGCTTATTGGGAACACATTTGCTTGTATATTGCTCTAGGTTTTATTCCTGGGACCAGGATCCACTGCACGACACCCCAAACATTACTGGTAGGAGATGCTAAACTCCCCATCAATATTTCGCTGCCCAGCTCCAACACATACACAATCTTCTTGATAAGATGTTTTATTAGATTTTAAGATTTGAAATATTTAAAAAATACCAAATATTTGTTGTTAAAATGATAAAATTAAATGAATTCCTAAAGTACTAGAAGATTCTTGTCATAATCTAATACAAAATATTAAGGCGAGCAGTAATTAAACAAAATGTTTGGGGCAGGGACCATAAGGCATCTAAATATCAACATATGTTTTACAATATGTCATCATAAAACACAAAATACGACATAGTTGAATAAAAATACAATGCATAGGATTAAATGTAATGCATGCATTCATAATATGCAAAATATTTTAGCTAATAAAACTAAATTATACCATTTCTTAAAATGATAGATTTATTCACAATGATATACAATATCAATTCCTAAATTCCTCAGTGTCACAAAGTGTCTAGTCCCCAAGGAATACATTAAAACAGGAACCATATGAGAAGCATATCTCTTGAAATTTGATGCAACTCTCCTGAACAAAACAGAATCAGGACTCTTCAGAGATAGAGTGTATATATGGTAGAGGTTTCTTTTCAGACTACAAGCTTCTCTAATAGCACTCATCTCATCTGTTGCTCTATCATTGTGCTCCTTCTTTTACATCTTCTGATCTAACAATCATTTATCTCCACAGCGTTCAATAACAAAACTGATTTTTTTCAGACTTCAACACACTTAGAAAAGTATTTGCCTTTCCAAACTGCTCTTATAGATAAAGATTGAAAATGGGAAAACTTACTTAAAACCAAAAAAAAAAGTAATCTCAAGGAAAACTCAACTCATAGGAAATGCCTTACTGCTGTTTATTCCTCTGCTTCTTTGTATTTATCCCCTTTGTACTAATTTTAGTCTACATTCAGGATCAGAGTTAACCTACTCCATTGTATTCTAGCTGACCTTCTAAAAAGAAGGTATAGACTAAAAAAATGAAATGCAGAAATCTTTTTGTTTATGTTACATTATTAGCTCTTAATATAATTGATCTTGGTATGCTACATATTTAATTGATTAGGAGAGCATAAACTACTGGGTACTTTTTTTTTATACTAAGTCTATCTAACTAAAGTGAGTATTTCAAAAAATTGTACTGATTCATAGATTTATTTCTGTATACAAAATGAGATTGCCCTACTCTATGTCACTGTATGAAAGAAAATTCATGACTATAAAATAAAAATAAAGCATAAATAAAAACAAAATTTTAAGTGGGACTGAAGATATTTACATATGAGAGAACTGAAGTTGATCCTAGGTAGATATTTTTAAAATACTTCGAAATATATTTCAATCTGAGCCTCCTAGTATATAAGAAAGATGGTGATTTTAACACCTATATATTTTTTAAACATGCAATTAAAAAGAAAAAAACTGTGTTAAAGTGATCTAAGTGATCAGGACATTGCTCATTAGTAGAATAACTTCTTGTATGTGTGATAACCTGGATTTGAACTTTGTAGAAAGGAAGATTGGAGGGAAGGAAGGGGGGAACAGAGGGAGGAAAGGAGAGAGGGAGAGAAGAAAGAAGGAAATAAGGGGGAGGGAGGGAAGAGGAGAAGGGAGAACGACTAAGAGAGGAAGGGAGGGAATGGAGGAGAGAAAGAAAGAAAAAAGAAGAAAGAAAAATAGCAAAAAAGAGAAAGTATAATAAAAATTAGTAACATAACTAATATAAATAAATTTTATTATTGTTATTTTTTATTTTTGCTGTACTGGGGATTGAAGTCAGGGCCTCCTGCATGCTAGACATATGCTCTACAACTTGAAATTCATTTTAATGTGTTAAATATCATGCCAATTGTTTTATATTTTATTTAATCTTCACAGCAAGTCCATGTGGTAGACTGATTTACTATTTCCATTTTAGAGTTGATATAAAGAGGATCATAATGGTTAAAGAGTCATTAGAAAAGGAAAAACAGTTTACTGAATTTAAGACAAAAATACTGACTTCAGGCAAGATTATTCTGAATATTGATCTTTGCATCTTTCCTCCTTGCTGTGCTTCTAAATGACCCCATATGAACAAAATGCTAATCCAGTTCCTAACTTCACAGACTGTTCTGGATAGGAAATGTTTAAAACAACTAAGAAATGGGCCTGAAGAGATAGCTTGGAGGTAAAGCACTTGCCTTGCAAGCAGAAGGACGGTGGTTTGAATCCTGGCATCCCGATGGTCCCCCGAGCCTGCCCAGGACAGAGTTCTGAATGTAGAGCCAGCAGTAACCCCTAAGCGCTACCAGGTGTGGCCCCCCCAAATAAAAAAAAATGAAAAACTGAGAAACATATAGTAAGCCACATTTTTTGGTCCCATTACTTCTATAACTAAAGATTACATAAGCACACTATTGTTTTAGATTATATCTTGCTTTTTTGAGATTCTCATTTCTAAAACAGTTCAAATTTTGAATAGAAAAGAATATGATCTTTAAAAATTACTATTTATAAATCTCATATTTTAATAAAACTCATAATTTCCACTCTTGTGCTCTGTTGTAAGAGATCAAACAGTGACAATAAAAAATCCTAGGGCCTCACACACGTCTGTTTTTTTCTTTTTTCTTTTTTTATTGTCCCCCATTAACAATACATATATATATATATACATACGATATATATATTGTATATATATATATATATATATATATATATATATATATATATATATATATATATATAACCCTTCATCAGTGCAACATTCCCATCACCAATATCCCAAGTTTCCATCCTCCCCACCCCACACCAGCCTGTATTCTAAACAGGCTTTCTACACACAGGCCTTGTACTAGTTCTATCCCTTAGGAATTTCTCCTTAACACATTACTTAAGCATTATATAAATTACATTATTTAAACATTACATAAATCATATTACTTTTAACTCTTGTTAGAATAAATTTTCTGCCATTTTATTTGCTACTCAAGGTACATATCTATTAAATATGTTATTAAAAGAAATAGACTTAATATCAAAGATACTTAAGAAAAATAACATTGAAATTAGTAAAAAAAACTTGATAGATTATGTATCATGTTCACAAGTACTTACATTTGATGCTTATTTTATGCTACAATGACCACTGTCATTTAAATCTGTCACTTAAATCATAAATTAACAGGTGTCATAAAAATAAATTAATATTTTGATAAGGAAAATATTTCTCATATCTTCAGGTGCATGGTTTTAGTAATTTTTTTCTGAAATATTCTAGTCTTTTTGGATTTGAAAGGAGGGCATTGTGCTTATATGGCAATGCTCCATGCTTACTCCTTTAGGCACAGTGGTCCTCAAACTACGGCCTGAGGGCCACATACTGTATTTATTCCCAATATGTTTCTTCACTTCAAAATAAGATATATGCAGTGTGCATAGGAATTTGTTTGTAGTTTTTGTTTTTACTATAGTCTGGCCTCCAACGATCTGAGGGACAGTGAACTGGCCCCTTGTTTAAAAAGTTTGAGGACCCCTGCTTTAGGGTGTTTTGAATTAAACCAGGATTTCATAATGCAAGGCAAGTGACTTATCTTTTGTCATTTTTCTCAGGCTCTTTATTTGGTCTTATATTGACCAAGTAATGTTAGTTCGATTTAGAAGTATAACATATCTTTTTTTTTTTTAATTCAGCATTAATTTGTTTTGCAAAAGAATTTCTCTGAATATAAAATGATACTCTTAGAGTTCACAACTTATTGATATGCATAATACAAAGTTCATACAGTTGAGTGAAGAGGACTCCTGATTATATTTTACTATTTATGAATTATGAATATAGATATAAATATAAAATTGAATATATTGTAGTTTTTAATGAGTTGATGAATTGAATCTGACTTTGGGTGCCTTTGATGTATATATTGGAAAATCATTCTGCCAAGATCTTTGCACTCATCATTAAAACTATCTTTACTTAAATTAATCACTGATAATGTTAGTAACAACTTTTTTAAGGTAGCATGAAAATTGTTTATAATAGTACAAAGTTGTATCTACATATGAGATATATTTTAAATGAACTTATTAAAATTCTTGTGGGTTTTGAGAGATATAATACAGTAGGCAAATCTCTAGCTTTGCATATGCTGCATGTGATTCTGGAGAGCAATCTAATATTAGCCTTATGCAATGCTATATATAATTCAGAAAAGATGGCATAACTTTTGTGTTTTGAGGGTATTGAACCTGATATGAAATAATTTTCTTGTCTGGAATAGCTTATCATAACTGTATTTATTTATTAATCAAGCATATATTTTATAATTAGCACAGTCCCTTTGAAAGTAATTTTAGATATATGAGAAGTAACTAATTGAAAGAGAATTTTTGCCACTTTACATGCTTGAGGATAGAGATGGTTTCCTTCTACCAATTGTGTTTCAAAGACTTGGGGGTCCCTACTGGCAGATTGTGATTAAATATGAAGAATGGAGGATGCACTGTTTCTAAGACTATGGTGCTATCGATTGCCTGGACCACTTTTGCAGTACTCCAGGTTGTCCTAGAACTGCATCTTCTGATGCTCAAGGAACTCTATGATTTCAGAGATCAAACCATATTTGACTGCATTTGCCTTATTTCTGGTGCTCTCTCTCAAGACTTCATCTATGATTTATAAAACTATTTACTGAATACTGCCATCATATCCTCATCACCCTTTCATTGTTCAATAAGAATTATATTAAATATTTTGTTGCAGGTTGGGGGATACTTTTCTTGGGTATTGACTATATGCTAGGAGTAGCATATAAACTGGGTAGGAAAACACATAAAAAACATTTTACTTCATGGGTTAAGAGAAATGCATATACCATAAATAAAATAGTTATATACAAATGTGACTATTATATATATATGATCGTGTGAGTATATATTATATCATTTATTTAGATATATTGTCACATGGTAAGTACATATATTGATTTGCATGTTAAAATATGTGTATATAACACAATGGGCATTTTATATAAATATAGCCATATGTATAATGTAATAAAATTAAAATTATCTAAAATTCTGAGGGACTATGATAAAATAATAAATAATTAGTCCTAGATAATTTTTTTTTATGAATCGGGACATCAACTCTAATCAGAGAAGAGACAAAAACTAGTATTACTCAGCATAAAATTTCACTCTGAACCTTACATGTTTTTAGCTTAACAATTCCCTAACAGAATATTCCAGTGATATATTTTTAACTTGTTGTTCTTGGGTACATTTTTTAAAATTTACATTGTATGTCCTTATGTTGTTAAATTAAAAATTAGTATGATACTAAAATTGAATTTAGTGAACTTAACCAATTTTTATCAAATTTTGGCAAGTAAATAATCAAGATATTATTCTTAAAAGTGGCATTTTGTGACTGTAACCATGAATCTTTCCATTCTACTTAATATGCACTGTAAATGTATTTTTCTGCTCACACAATAGTTTATTAAAATGCAAATAAGTAAAAATACAGTAATCACATTTACAAATGATATACATTTTAAATTATATACTATATATACAAATAGTTGTACTCTTTAATTAAAATTTAATCATTTCAAATTTAATATTAATTCTTAGAAGAATTTTACCTTTAGTTACACAAATATTGCATCCTCATTTCATAGCTAAGGATGGAACAAAATATATTTAGGTTACAAAATATAGTCCTATATTCTCATTTCCATTTAAAATGAATAAATGCTAAATATATGACTCATCTGAGAAAACTTAATATGCTTTCTCCTTCAGCAGTTAACTTAAGAAGATCATGGAAAATAGTTTTACAACATGCAGTTTAATGAGTAGAAAATTTCTTCTATCATTTTCATTCATTCAAACATTTTATCATCACCCCATGGTTGCAAAAACTGTCATTTAAAGAGAAGTCAAATTCTGCTATAGTAGAATTGTTTTATAAAAGTACCATGATTTTATAAGAATATTAGTAAGACCTATTATTTTAATTTTAATTCCATATTAAAATGTTCTTTTCTTCAAGTCATTAAATGATACTACATGATATGTGAAATAACACTTATATATAAAAGTGAGTAATGGCCCAAGAAAAATAAATCATCAGGAAACATATTAACAAAACCAAAGTATTATATACTAAGATTAGCAGTTCTCTTTGTTTAGTACATAACAGTATGACTAACTTAAATGTCTTCAGACTATAAAACTATAAAAATTTTAGTTAAATTATAGTTATTTAGTACTTAAGTAGATATTTCATTTTATTTGTTTCTTAACCAGTCTTTCTATAGCTATTATATCTGTAAACTATACATAACAATTTTAATAAAAGTTTGTAAATGGATTTGCTTATATACTTGATTTTACAATAAATCGAAAAATATAAGTTTTAGGGTTTGAGTGAATATGCAGAGCTTAAGTCATTGACCTTGCATATGGCTGTCTCTGCGATTTGAATTCTGGATTTGCACACGGTCCTCTGAGTATCTACAAGAATTATGCCAGAGGATATATCACTGATTAAACCCTGAGCACTTGTAAGAGAGACCTACAAACAGAAATAAACACTTACATTTCTGTAAATTATAATTTTAACATTTGCCCTAATGTATATTAATTAAATTCATGCATCTTTCCCAGAGTATAATTTAGAAAGTTGATTTTAAAAATAGTACTAAAGGGGCAGGAGCAATAGCACAGTGGTAGGGAGTTTGCCTTGCACATAGCCAAACCAGGATGGACCTCAGTTTGATCCTTCAAACCAGGAGTGATTTCTGAGAACATAGCCAGTAGTAACTCCTGAGTGTCACAGGTTGTGGCCTCAAAGCAAAACAATAATGATAATGATAACAATAATGATAATAATAAAACTTAAAAGTGAGGCCAGAGGGGTGGATCAAGTGGTAGGGTCTTGCCTTACATGCGCTAACCTAAGTCAAACAGCGTTTCGATCCCCAAGCATCCCATATGGTAACCTATGCCAGGAGAAATATCTAAGAGCATAGCCAGGAGTAATCCCTGAACATCACCAGTGTGATCCAAAACACTAAATAATAATAATAAAATAAAAATAATCTTTATTTTGAAGGTACAGCATTCATATTATTAACTTTAATTAAATATGGAGACTGAATGACATGATAGAAAAGAGGAAACTGTATAAGTTTATGGTAAACTTTATAAAATAATGGAAACAACAAAAAGAATTTCCTGACTAAAATGCTTTTATAAACAGTCATCTATTGCTATCTGTCTATCTATCTATCTAGGAACTGGTTCTTTTCTTTTTATTCTTTGAACATGAAGGGACTATTTGGAACAGGGGCCTAAAATGACATCACACATGTTTAAGAAAGCTATTTCCAGAATTCCCTGATTTGGGTGGAACTTAATAGGCAAAGAAAAATAACCAGAGCTCACTAATGAGTCCACATAAACTTTTATTATTGTAACTGTCTAAACTATATCATACATTTTTGGTCTTCTTCAAAAGGAAAAAAATTGTATCCCACATATTTTGTTTTCCTTGTGTACTGAATTTCTAACATCCATTAAAAATATGTGGCTTTTTTTTGGAAAAGGTTATTATTGTTAAACAAAGAGCCTAGTTAAAAGTAAGTCAAATTTGTTGAAGATAAATTTAGAACACAAAGAGATTGAGGAAGTCTCAAACCAAGTGTAGGTGCTCATTATGAATAAACACTTTCAGCTATCTCAGACCCTTTTCTCCATCAGTATTAAAAGAAAATAAATAACTGCTTTTTAAAACACCCAATGTTTTGCAATTTGTTACAGCAACAATGGTAAACAGTTAACAACTTTACCTCATATATTGGCTAACCTTCAACATTGCTTATTTTATATCTTCATTCCTCTCCTACATCATGAGTCTATGACCAAAAGTTTTACATGATTGAGGTTTCTAAATATTATTCAATGATCACACATTCTGTTTTAGAATTAAAAAAAAAGATTTTTATTGGGGGTGAATTTATATAGTTATACCATAAATTTTAATACTACTATCCCCATATTACCTATGCAATAATATATTTGTTATATTTTGGTGGTCACTGTTGACCATGGTCAGAGCTTACTCCTGATTCTATCTATGCAAGGATTACTTCTAGTGGTAGTATGGGACCATATGCTATAACAAGGATCAGTCCCTACTGGCTACTTGTTAAACAAGAAACTACCTGCTGTACCATCTTTTAAAAAGATCATAAAACCTGTTTAATTGCTCAATTTATCTCTGAACATTTATTAGTCACTAAATTAGAAAGCATGTTGTTTATGGCACCAGAGTGATATCACAAGTATTGGGGAAAGACTGCCTGGTGAGGTCCTAACACAAAAAATAATAAATGCATTAAAATTTAATTAAAATTAAGTGTGTAGTTTACTTTTTTCTTTAACTCTCAAGATAAAATAATATAGTAGTTATTAAAGTGTATTTCAAATGTATTATATATATTTATTAAAGTTGAGTATATTTATTTAAGGACTATGAGTAAGAGAAGTAAAATAATGTGTTATATTTCCCAGGTTAGGATATGGGTGATTCTATAACAGATTATAGATTTTATTTATTTATTTTTTGATTTTTTGGTCACACCAGGTGGCATTCTGTGCTCAGAAATGACCCCTGGCAGGCTTGCAGGACTGTATGAAATGTTGGGAATCCAACCGATGTCCATCCAAAGTTGGCTGCGTGCAAGGTAAACACTCTACTGCTGTGTTATCTCTCTGGCCCCAATAGATGATATATTTTATTTGGGAAAATATTTGGTAAATATTTCTGATAATTTTACTAAAACTATCCCAAATGAAAAACATTGTATGTATTATATAATACTTTTTTTTGTTTGTTTTTGGGTCACCACCGGCAGTGCTCAGAGGTTACTCCTGGCTCCATGCTCAGAAATTGCTCCTGGCATGCACGGGGGACCATATGGGGCACCGGGATTCGAACCGATGACCTTTTGCATGAAAGGCAAACGCCTTACCTCCATGCT
>PVKC010013533.1:0-22883 GCA_004027635.1 Crocidura indochinensis | reverse complement strand
ATAGGCCACACATGTGGTGGATAGGGTCTGAATAAAGCTGTTACTACCTGAAGCTTGCCTGTGAGTGAGATTTCTACCCGTCGCTTTCCTGGACCCCAGACCCATCGATTAATGGAGGATGGAGCCACGTGGTCTGGGATAGCAGACAGAGGCCTCCATCTCCATCCATCTCCATCCAGCTTCATCTTTATTTATTTAATACAACATTGCATGAAAGGCAAACGCCTTACCTCCATGCTATCTCCCGGGCCCCCATTTTTCATTTTTTTGTGTTTTTTTTGGGGGGGGGTCACACCTGGCAGTGCTCAGGGGTTACTCCTGGCTTCATGCTCAGAAATTGCTCCTGGCAGGCACGGGGGACCATAGGGGGCTCCGGGATTCGAACCAATGACCTTTTGCATGAAAAGCAAACGCCTTACGTCCATGCTATCTCCCGGGACCCCCATTTTTCATTTTTATGAGCTGTGCCATTGAAGGATATGTAGGATTTTTCTTCCCTCCTGATGAATTCTCTTAATACTGTTTTTTCTATGTCCCACCAATTCTGATAGTTCATAACTTTATTCTCACTTGTTTCCAGGAATCTTGATTTCCTCTCTGACCCATTGGTGTAAAGCAGTGAGCTGTTCAAATTCTAAGTGTTAAAATGTTTTCTCTGTGTCTATTAGTAATTTACTTATAATTTAATTTCAGCATGATCTCGGAATGCAGTTTGAACAATTTCTATCCTCTTGTCACGTTTGCTGTGGTATTTTTTACATGTTTTGCTTGGGTTCATTGATTACAAGAAATCTGCAGCTGTAGTATGGAGCGTTGTGATCATTGTCTTCTCTTTGTGCCAGTTTCTGTTTCAAGTGTCCTGTCGAGGGGGTAGGGATATGCTTGGTGTGTCACCTGAAGTGCAGCTCTCCATTCACAGCATCCTTTTATGGGTGCAGGACCACACTTGTGGGTCACTTTATGGTCCTGGTCTCTGTCTTGCTGTGTCCTGTCTAATCAGGTCTTTTCATTACAAATTTTCTCTACATTAAGGCAGGGGAAGATTCCTAGACCCTACACTTGCACCCTATGTTCACTGTATAACCTTCATGGAATTGTGGTAATAAGAAAGTACACCAAGTGATTATACCATGTGCTTTTGATCTCTACTTGGCATATATCACCGGTAGTGCTATTATATAGATAAACAGGTCATGAAGAGTACTAAAGTTAAAAGCAACATTTCTTGACCCTCAACAAGGGAGTTGCAAATTAGACAGCTTCTGTCACGTCCAACATGAGAGTTTAAAACCCCTGACTAAGTTTCCTTCGGGTAGTCATTTTTGTGCTAACTTCTTTGTGCTCAAGCATAAGCCCTCTTTCCTCATACTTTCATAAGTCCCCTTCTCCAGGTAAAAATTTCACTGGGGCAATGATTCTTTCCTTCTTGTCATTATTTTTTCCCAAGTTCCATATTCCTTGGTTATCTATAATAAGTTGAATTTTCTATTGCCTCAGCATAACCTTTTATATATAAACTTGGCAGAACATTTTAATATATCAGCAATAAAACTCTGATTTAATGGATTACTCAATAATGTTTCTCTCCCTTGCATTCAAGGATTTCTTCCATAGTCAGTTGAGTAAAACATCTCAAGGAAGCAGAGTTTAAAGTAGAAGCACGGTGTTCCCATCATTATCACTATGATCACAGGCAAAATTGCCAGGTTCTGGGAACTCACTGAAGTAGCTGAAATGCCCTTTGATGTATGCACTAAAATGAGAAACTGGTTCTTTGGCTCATATTTTACAGACTCTTCTTCTAAGTTACCTCTTGCAATGCTCTGTTAGACTCAGGATGCCTAGATACCAAGTCTCTAATATGTAGTAAAGGGTTAGCTTTCCCAACTTGAGGTGCTCAAATATTGCACATTCATTTTTTTTTAGAACTACTACCATTGATAGTCAGGGCTTACACTTGCTATTGTTCTCTTTCTTTCAGGAATTACTCCTGGAGTCTCTTTGTGAACCATACGTGATGCTAGGGGTTGAAGTTGGGCTAGCTGCAAGCAAAACCAATGCCTACTCACTGTATTAGCTCTCCAGCCCCAAATTTTGCACATTCTAAAGAAACAGTTGGTTTTACCAAGTCTAAGTGGAGATATCCACTTAGCACTTAAAAGCTTAGAATATCCCTCCTGATAATATCCTTCCTATTTATTTGAGACTAATGTGATTTGTGTTTAACTTTTGTCTGTTTAGGGCATTGGGCCACTACTGAATGAATCAATTTGACTGTACAGCTCTTGGACTCACTAAGGTGTTGAATGCTTAAGTGAAATGCTCATGGATCAAAACACCCTGGACACTAAGTTCCACTTGAACTCTCTTTGTTGATATTAATGTTTTGGACATGTTACCACACATTATGATTCTCTGCTGCAAAAATTCAAGGTTCACCCTATTCTAATCAAAGCTCACTTAACTAAGTACACCAAGACTGGATCTCGTGTTGGGAGAACAAGTAGCTTTATTTACACTGGTGAGTTGAACCAGTTGACCGAATCTAGGTAAGCTGCTGAAACTATTGGCAAAATCATGAGTTCCAAGAGCAGTTTTTATAGGGTATCTCAAGGGCTAATGATGCCTTTTAGACAGAGCAGACAGCATTGTAGGTTTGGAGGTTATAGCATGGTGTGAAGATGCTTAGAGTAAGGGAATGGAATTTCTTGAAATCAGGGGTCGCGTTGCAACTAAAGCATTCCTTAAAGTAAAATTTTTGTTTGTTTGTTTTTGGGCCACACCCAGTGATGCTCAGGGGTTACTCCTGGCTATTTGCTCAGAAGTCGCTCCTGGCAGGCACGGGGGACCATATGGGGAACCGGGGGATCGAACCGCGGTCTGTCCTAGGTTAGTGCAAGCAAGGCAGGCATCTTACCTCCAGCGCCACCGCCCGGCCCCCATAAAGTAAATTTTTTTTTACTAGTATAAGAAGGGTCACAAGAATTTCACAAGTTCCACGAATATATGGCATCTTCCTGAATTAAAACTTCAATTACTTATTTGAATATCACACTTTGTACATTCCATACAACAACTGGAAACTTGTACCTGAGGCTTATGGACTTGGCATTTTCCTTCTTTGTCTTTACTAACTTTATTTTGTGTCTTTTCTCTATAAACTGTCACCATGTGTACTACAGCTTTTCTGAGTCCTACAAGTCCTCAAGTGAGTCATTGATTCCACTGATTGAGAAGGATCTTGGAGATTCTCATTACTTCTGTTACCTCAAAACCTAAATGTTGAAATCTTTTTTTAATCATTCTATGGTCTCAGAGAACTTCATGTTATACTGAAACAATTGCATACTGAAGATAGCACTGGTGTATGGAAGATTTGGATTCACAATTGGTTCTTCGGTTGTATTTTCATATATAGGAGTTTGGGGAAGTCATAGAGTTCGAATCTGTATCCTAGCCAAATGAGATCATATCTACTTAGATAATGTATGTTAAAATATTTTAAGCCTTATGGATTTTATCTGAAGGCCACACAGTTATTATTACTGGCTCTGTGCTAAGGAATCCCTACTGGCAGACTTGGGTCCTTATGGGATGCCTTGGATCAAATCTAAGCGGGTCATATTCAAAGTCAGTGTCTTACCTGCTGTCCTATCTCTCAAGCCCAAAACTTTTATGGATTTTAAATGATTAGGTGTTATATATCTTTTTGGGAAAGGGATACTCATGATAGAACTTAGGCTTCACACATGACAGACATGTCAAATACAACTGAGCTACATTCCCAACTCTCTTGTATACTATTTAAAATTTGACACAAAGGTGGTATGTTAATATCTAACGCTGTTCTTAATTTGTGCCCAAACACTTAATCTGCACGACTCATAGGATTTCCACTATAATTGCCTACATTTATTAATATTTTGGAGGATAGGGGTATACCTAGCTGTGCTCAGGATTAATTCTTGGTTCTGTATTCAGGGATTATTTTTGGTGGTGCTAGGGAGACCATATACAGTGTTTGGAATTGAATCCAGGCCAATTGCATGCAAGATAAGTGACTTACCTGCTGTAACCATCTTTTCTGTTTTGATGCATATATATATATATATATATATATATATATATATATATATATATATATTTTGGTTTTGGGTCACACCTGGCAGCGCTCAGGGGTTACTCCTGACTCTATGCTCAGAAATTGCTTGTGGCAGGCTTGGAGGACTATATGGGATGCCAGGATTTGACGCACTGTCCTTCAGCATGTAAGGCAAACTCCCTACCTCCTTGCTATCTCTCCGGGCTCTTGATGTATATCTAATATAGAAAATTTGTAAGGCAAACTACCATCCAAATGCTGAAAGCATCAAATAGTGAATAATTTTCAAAACTTTTATCCTTTTCAATTCTTCCAGAAAATTTAGTGTCTTTTTTCTCAAGCCACAAACAGAGGTTCTTGGAGTTACTCCTGGCCTGTGTTCAGAAATTATTCTTGGCAGTCTCTGGAACCATATGAACCTGTGATTGAACTTGGACTGGCTGCATGCAAGGCAAATGTCCTGCCTGCTGAGCTATAGCTACAGCCCAAACTTTAGTGTCTTTTTTTTTTTGTTTTTTAGGCCACACCCATTTGACACTCAGGGGTTACTCCTGGCTATGCGTTCAGAAATCGCTCCTGGCGTGGGGACCATATGGGGCACCGGGGGATCGAACCACGGTCCATCCTACGCTAGCCCTTGCAAGGCAGACACCTTACCTCTAGTGCCACCTTCCCGGGCCCCAAAATTTAGTGTCTTAAGAATAAAATTTTCAGGATATGTAGTCTGTCCTATGATATTACTAAAATAATCTTACAAGCTATACTTGTGCCAGGTATAGGAGAGAACTTTACTGAGATGGAGGGGTTAAATTAGAACATATTTTGATTTTGTATATAGTAACTTATCAAGCATAATAAGGGGAAATTTTGCTGTATCATCTACCAAAAATGTGAAAAAATTTTCTACTATCTTAGAGGTAACTGAAATATCAGTTATCTTTAGTACTTCATGTCACAGACTGATTAGTCCTGACACTAGGAATCTTCTGGGGTCTCTTGAAATGTGGGTGCTCAGATTTGGGGATGGGGTCAAGTTGGTCAAGGGATCTAGTTGGGTTCAAATTCTGTTCTGTCTATTCAAGCAAAAGGTGGAATATTTATAGTCAATTTCTTGACAAGTCATAATTTTCAGTCAAAGCTAATTTACCAAATAAAGCACAGGGGCAAACTGTTCAAGGCATATTCTGACACAGGGAAGTTTTGTTTTTTAGTTTTTTTTCATGTTATCTGAAGTTTCTCAGCGTAGCAAAGTCAGTTAGTATTGTTTTAGTTTAATTCTAGTTTATGCATTCTCAACTGGGGCCTAAAATGTTAACTCTTGATATAACTGCATGCAGGCTAACATCAAGGCAAAATTTGAGGATGAGTAGTTATTCTGTAAGACTAAATGAAAAAATACTTGAATCTACACAAATGTTAAATCAGAGTTATCTTTAAAATGTCAGCTGAAGTTATGTCTTAATTAATTTTTATGCTACACCCCCCCTTTTTTTCTGAATGCCTCATGGACAGGCAATCATAGTTTTTCATAGTTAATCATAATTAACACCTGTGAGTACAGGTTATTTTTCAAGCATCCTTTCTTATAGGTGTTACTTTTCATGGCCCTCTATGTGAGTACAGGTTGCTTTGAGAAGATCCTGCAATAATAGACAGCTTTTGAAAAACCCTCCCTCAGACAGTTAGGGCTTTTTCAAACTTGGTACCTTCTTGGGTCTCAGGGTCTGTTTACATGGGGGATGATGTAGCAACTTCAACCTTGATATTGTTTTCTATGTGGGTTAATATGAATATATCACTTCATTCTATTGATTAGGTGAAAGAGGTTTAAAATACAGATATTAATGCATAAAACAAAATCGAAAGTTACAACATTTTGATACATATATTTTGGCAGCTCAAAGTGTTACGGATATAAGAGACTAGATAATATAAGTTAAGAATCCTTGATCTTTCAGAGCCAAACTGTTGCAAGTCAGCCCTTGATGGGACTGGAAGGTGATGGGATGGAGGGTGAGGTCTTTCTCCTCCAGCTTGGACCACTCGTCTGCCACCCAGGTCAGCCAGCGGGTCTGAGGGTTCAGGATAGCGGTAGGTAGAAAACTGACAGGCAGTCAGGCTTCAGGAGATCTCAGCTTTATTCAGTGGATAAGGCTGAAGCAAAAAGCCCCATAATCAGCCCCAGAAAAAAGCCTTAGCCTTCCACAGACCCTTGCTTTTATGCACAAGAATCAGGTACCAGCCTAGAGTGGGTGCAGAATACCAAGTAAGGAATAATCCAGAATACTACCACCAGGTCACACCCGAGGGTGGATTACAATGATTGATTAGGGTAGGAACAGTAACCCAACACCAAACCATAACTAGAATTACAGACAAATAAATCTTAAAACTCTGTACTTACTTAAATTTAAAAATATTTACTATGCTTATAAAGTAGTGTACAAGATCCATAACTTGTATGCTCTGTTAACTGCAAAACCATAACACCACTGCCCTCATTTTCACAAAATTCTTCTTTATCTTGCTGTAAATGACCTTGACCAGTCCCTCTTGATGTAATCATAATTGTAACTCCTTATTATGTCATTGCTGTATGATGCTATATTGTTACCCCATGATTGTACTTCCTGTGTCATGGTAGATAAAAAGTCATGAGTTCTGCAGCAGATGTAAATGCTCTTTGAACCCAGGATGTTGGTCCATGGCTTCAGGTGCTTGCCTCACTGCTGTCCAGGTAGTCAGCTAGAACAAACAAAAACCTCCTTCCCTCCAAATTTATATCTTTGTATGCTTGATTAAATAAACACCTTTTATGAAATTATGTGCTAAATACTGCTCCAAATCATATCTAACAGAGGGGTACAAAAAGGGCAAGAGTAGTTATATTCTCTCCAGGCAACTGGGTAAATAATGCTTTTTTAAAAAGCATAAGGAAAAGGGGCCGGAGAGATAGCATGGAGGTAAGGCGTTTGCCTTACATGTACAAGGTCATTGGTTTGAATTCCGGCATCCCATATGGTCCCCCAAGCCTGCCAGGAGCAATTTTTGAGCGTGGAGCCAGGAGTAACCCCTGAGCGCTGCCAGGTGTGACCCCCCTCCCAAAGCATAAGGTAAAATGAAAACAAGTTTGAAAGAGCTAGGAATAGTTGAGAAATATTTCAAAGGCTTAGGAATTCTCCAGATGTTGGAACAGGAGTGATAGCCCAGCGGTAGGGCATTTGCACCTGGGTTTGATCCCTGGCATCCCGTATGGTCCCCCAAACCTGCCAGGAACAATTTCTGAGCTCAGAACCAGGAGTAACCCCTGGGCTGTCACTGAGTGTGACCCTAAAAAAAGAAAAAAAAAAGAAAAAAAAGAATTTTCCAGATAAAACCTCTGTTCTTTCAAGATAGTAACCAGTTTGTTGGCAAAGTAATGAGTGCAGAATATTGAGCAAGCATTTCCTTTGAATGTGAAAAGGAAGCACAAGGAAAAGGAAGTTCCTAATATAGGGACAAGGCAAGGAGAAGTGTAAAAAAATGTTTTCATGGCAGAATCACTTTTGCTGGAGCAGTAATTTCTATTAAGATACTGGTGAAATCTGGACTGAATTCATACAAAACATTCAGTGCATAATGAACCATGATAGAGCTAAGATACTCTTGTTAATGTAGTTACTGACAATAGCTTAGAGCTGGCTTGAAATTAAGGTACATAGAATTTTCTGAGAAAATGACAGACTAAAAGTGAAAGCTTGTTTACTGAAAGTAGGGAAGTCAACAGTAAAAACCCAGAAGACACAGCCAACCCACACTACTCATATCATAATGGTATATAAAGTCTTTCCCTGTTGTGTCTGATACAATTCAGTTCATCATTAGCTATTCTTTTCAGATCATCATAATTTTAAAAAATAGATTATCTCTGATAGAGTTGCCTGAACTATTATGCATTGTGAAATCCAGGATGAAGGCTGCTTCTCACATTATCTGAGCCATCTATTAAGAATTTCAACAGCCCGGAGAGATAGCACAGCGGTGTTTGCCTTGCAAACAGCCGATGCAGGACCAAAGATGGTTGGTTCGAATCTCGGTGTCCCATATGGTCCCCCGTGCCTGCCAGGAGCTATTTCTGAGCAGACAGCCAGGAGTAACCCCTGAGCACCGCAGAGTGTGGCCCAAAAACCATAAAAAAAAAAAAAAAAAAGATTTTGGGTCCGGACGGTGGCGCTGGAGGTAAGGTGCCTGCCTTGCCTGCGCTAGCCTAGGACGGACAGCGGTTCGATCCCTCGGTTTCCCATATGGTCCCCCAAGCCAGGAGCGACTTCAGAGCGCATAGCCAGGAGTAACCCCTGAGCATCACTGGGTGTGGCCCAACCTCCCCCCCAAAATTTCAACAGCATAGTCCATTTGCACTTAAATAATAAGGCCTACTTAGTGAAGAGATTGAACCGTTTATAAAAAACATTTTAAAATAAAAATTAATTTAATTTATTTAAAGAGCATGTATCATATAGTTGCCAAGAGTTGATCATAATTACATTTGTTTGAATACAAATTATCTAAATAATTTGTGAAGTTATTTAAATTATTTATTATTTAAATTATTTAAAAAAGAGAAAATAAGAAGAGGGAAATAAAGAAAGAATACAGCAACAAGAAAATCTATGAAAGCATTGTATTTCCAATGGGGTCATAAGTCAGATGTTTCAAACCATTGCCAGATACTTTAGTAAGCTCTTGTTTCTAGTTGACCATTTTGTTACTTCATTTGTTTCTGAACTTTAGGTGGCTTCAGATACATATTAGCATATAAATTGCTGTGTTCCTATGGGGATGCTGCTTTTGTGGGGCTGGATTTTAGGTTCCAGCTCTTCCTGACAAACAGGAAGGTGGGGTAGGGTGCCCTCACTCACTCCAACAAAAGTTCTGGTTATATTAGCCCAAATTCAAGGACATTTGGACTTGGGATCAGACTGGTGTCTCTGTGGAGTCATAGAGAAGTGGTGAAGCAGAACCATTGGCTAAGCAGCAATTACGAATAATGGGTGCAGCAAGTGTAGCTTCAGCAGGCATAGACTTGTCCCTCTTTTCTCCTCCCAAGATCACCAGCTTTCAGTTGCATGGCCAATGCACCCATTATTTTTTACAGCTTGGTTTACAGCTCTTTTGAGAATAGGGTGAGTTTATGGAGCTAGCTGGGTGTAGATAGTTGCTGTATCTGTGGGCCAAGATCGAAGATTTTTGAATGAAATTTCAAATCCCTCAAGTTCATTATGATGTTCTCTGAGTAAATTTGGTGACTACATAAAACTTGTCATTTTAGGGTTTAAACAACTCCTTTTTTGAGAGATAATAAATTTTCCCTAAATGAGTTGAAATTTGAAATTGTAATAGGAACATTTTGAAAAGATTTCTCATACATACATCTATTTGATAGCATATTTTAGGATTCTCCCTAGAAATGCTGGTGGAGTACAGATCAATCTTGGTTGTATCTATCAAGCAGTATAAGCATAACAGTTTGGTGCTTGGGGTCATGGTGCTCAGGGACTTCAGAATTATATCTATTAATGCTGGAATTCAGGCAGCATGAAGTGCACAGAATAAACTCAAACATATGAGGAAGGCAGATAGGCAGATATGCAAGTAGGTGAAAATGCGAGCAGGGTTGGGGTAGGATTAGACATTGAGCTTCTAAAGTCACAGAACTAAAATATGATGTGAAAAGAAACTATCCTGCCACTGATTCTGTCCAGAAAAGAAGGCTGGACCCTCTTTGGAGAGGATTATTTAGGAAAAATAAGGCCTAATAAGACTCTGAATGACAAGTCAAGAAGACTAAATTGCATTGGAGAAAAAGTCAATTATGTAACTAGAAGAAAAGCTAAATAAATATATGCGAAAAGACAATCAAAAGTTCAAATCTATTTTTTCTTTGCTAAGACTATTATCTCTAAGACTATTATCTAAGACTATTGCTAAGACTATTATCTCTACTATGATATCTCCAAGACAAGACAGCTTGAAGGAAACTTATGAAACCTTTTAATTTGTTTTATAATATCTTTATCTAGCACCATGTTTGCCAACATGTTTATAATTGGGTTTCAGTTATAGAAAAGAATACCCCTCTTCACCAGTGCAACCTCTCCACCATCAATGGTCCCCATCTCCCTCCCTCCTCACCCCCAGGCTGTATTCAAGACAGTCAGTCTATTTTTCTCACTCACTACCATTGTCACGATAATTATTAGTGTGGTTATTTCTCTAACTGCACTCACCACTCTTTGTGGTAAGCTTCATATCATAGACCAATCCTTCCAGCCTGCATATCTATTGCCTTTGGGCATTTTTATAATACTGTCTTTTATTTTCTTAAATTCGACAGATGAGTGAGACTCTGCTATCTCTTTCTTTCTGACTTATTTCACTCAGCATAATAGTTCCCATGTCCATCTATGTATAAAAAATGTCATGACTTCATTTTTCCTGATAGCTGCATAATATTCCATTGTGTATAGGTACCCCAGTTTCTTTAGCCATTGATCTTTTGTGGGGCATCTGGGTTGTTTCCAGATTCTGGCTATTGAAAATAGCATTGCAATGAATATAGGTGTGAAGAAGACATTTTTGTATTGTGTTTTTGTGTTCTGAGGGTATATCCCTAGGAGTGGTATAGCAGGGTCTTATGGGAGTTCAATTTCCAGTTTTTTGAGGAATCTTTATATTGTTTTTTTTATAAAGGTTGGACTAGGCAGCAGTGAATGAGAGTTCCTTTCTCTCCACATCCCCACCAACATTTATTTATCTTGTTTTTATGAGATGGTACCTCATAGTTATTTTGATTTGCATCTCCCTCATGATTAGTAATATAGAGCATTTTTTCATGTGCCTTTTGGCCATTTATATTTCAGATCCAGAACCATAAGGTTTATAGAAGAACATGTAGGTAAAACACTCCATGATATTGAGACTAAAGGTATCTTCAAGGAGGAAACATCACTGTCCAAGCAAGTGGAAGTAGAGATAAATGAATGGGACTATATTAAACTGAGAAACTTCTGCACCTCAAAGGAAATAGTGACTAAAATACAAAGGTCATCCACAGATGGGAGAAACTATTGACCCAATGCCCATCACAAATGGGGCTAAGATCTAAGATATACAATGTACTTACAGAACTTAACAAGAAAAAATCTGACCCCATCAAAAAATGTGAAGAAGAAATGAACATACATTTCTTCAACCTCTTAACCAAAGCCATTTAGGGCTTTTTCATTTCTCTCACCCTTTTAGTAACATTTTTCACTTCATTCTTTGTCTTCAAACATTCCTTTCTATAGAGCTAAACAACAGACCTCTGTAATTCTAGGCAGAAGTAAGGGTTGACTTTTCCTTTTTCTACAGAGTATACTTTGCATCAGTGTAAGAATTGTGGATCCCCACAAAATGTGGATGGTAGGAATGAATTCCAAGCCACCATAAAGTGGGTCTCAGGCATAGCCCAGTATCTCTGTTGGTTGGATGGCAGGACTTGATGTCTTTGACATTGCAGAAGCTATGTCGATTTGTGAACCATGGGTCTTCTTAGTAATTTATGGGCCAGATTGCTGTGAATTGAGCAGGAAAGTAGTAGCACTCTCTCCATTATGGTCACTTCTTTGCACCCTATCCTCAACCTATGACTCCCTATTCACCCTAAAAGTAAAACAAGCATATGTTCCACCAGCTTGATCAATCTCTCAGCTCCCATCATAGCATTATTCAATACTTCCATAGCATAAGTACCTTATTTACTATAATATAAATTCTTTGGTCAAAAACTGATATAGATTTGTTGGTGAGCCCAACTCATATCACTCTGATATTTGACAATATATATTATTAAACTTGACAACGAAGAAGGTAAAAGTATATATTCAGTAAAAAATATCATCATTTAAGTATAAAGAAAAATGAGTTTGGGATTTTTTTAAATAGGTTTGACACTTTATACTACAATCTTTCACAACCTGAACAACAATGAGAAAATTGAGGAATCATTGCTGAATGTAGTCTACAAATATGTATTTTCAAATATTTTAATTAAGAGTATCATCATATGGTTTGTAAAATGTTTTCCATAAATTATTTATCTATTTACTTTAAAATGTTGAAACATTTTAAGGGGCTGAAGCAATAGCACAGTGGTAGGACATTTGCCTTGCACATGGCCACTTGTCTTGCACATAGCTGACCCAGGATAGACCTCAGTTCAATGTCTGGCATCCTATATGGTCCCCAAAGTCAGAAGCAATTTCTGAGTGCATAGCAAAGAGTAACCCCTGAGCATCACCGGGTATGGCCCAACCCCCCCCCCCCAAAAGGCATCACACAGTTGACATAGTTGATCATAATACATTTGTTTCCTGATAAGTGAAAGGAAAGTTATTGAAAAACAAATAGAAACAAAGTGTAATAAATAAAATTGAACAGAAGAAAAGTAAAAGAAAAAAGAAAAAGGAAAAAGAAAAGAAAAGTAGTACATTTGTAAAAAATGGTTGTATCTTCAATGAAGTCATTAATATACAATAGAAGAAGGTGTAGTAAGCACTTGTTGACTGTCCATTCGGTTAAATTGGTGTGTTCCTTTAGGTATGATAACACCAAACAAATGAAGGTGACCAGAAATTCAAAACCCCGTTCTTGATACTATGACTTTCAAGGGCATTCAGTTAGAAGCCAGACCTCCTTGAAGAAGGAACATACAAGTGGAGGGTACCCACATTCACTCTAAAAATTCCTGACGAGAACAGCTCCCAAACCAGTATATCTCAAGTGTGGTCAGTTCGGTGTTTCCGAGAGAAATCATAGAGTCAGTGATGAGGCAGAATCATCAGGAAAATGGTGATTGTGGGTGATGGAGGCAGCAAGCACGGCTTTAGTAGGGTTGAGATTGGCTCACCCTCTCCTCCCTAGATGGCCAACTTTCTGTTGCATGAACTAGAGTAGCCATAATCTTTCATGGTTCAGTTTACATCTTGTTTGAGAAAAGAGTCACCATAAGTTCTTTTAACTCACAAAATGATATATTATTGGTATAATTATTTTTAACCTTATAGAGGGAAAAAACTTTGGGGAGTTACCAAATATTTTTTTCTAATGTATTTAAAGTTTCTGGTTTGCAGAAACCAGAAAAAAAAGTTTTTGGTTTGCTTTGGACCACACCCAGCTTTGCTTATAGCTTACTCCTGGCTCTGTGCTCAGGAATCATTCCTAGCAGAGTCCAGGTACCTTTTGTAGTAGGAGTCAAACCTGAGTTGTCCCTATGCAAGGAAATTGCCATACTCGTATTATTTCACTGGGCTGTATCTATGATTATGTGACAATGAAGTGATTCAGACCAATCTAGAAAACATGTCTCCTAATAGTAATTGTGATGACAACATCCTCCTTTTGCAGCATCATGTCTCATCTTCTGGTTAAAATGGTATCAGTTTAACTGAAGGAGTCAGATGCTACTATTTTCCAGTGAGAGAAAAATGATCATAATGGAAGGTATCATTTGAAAACCACATCATTTTGACTTCAATGGAGTTTGAAAGATAATAAAAATCTACATGAAAAACTCAGCTTTTTGAACTGGAAATATGACTCAGCCAGTAGAGCACTGCTTGTTTATGTAAGGTCTGGCTTTGACTCTTGGCAACATCAAAACAAAACATCAAGTCAGTTCTTTGAAGTTTAGTGTGCAAGTTTTATGTAGATTAGAAATACATTAATATCTGGTCACTTTTTCAAATCTGATGGATTATTTATTTCTTATATACATCATACTGATTTCATACTCTTTCGCTTGTCCTTTAAACTATTTATTTTGTCATATCCTATGTCATCATTTTAAATAAAATTATTTTTATAAAGGGAGTTAATTTTATCTGCTGAAAAGGGAAGATAGTTCATTTTTTACTGTCAGAAATTTAACAGCCAGGCTTGCCAGTTTTCCTGATTTTTACAGAGTGCATTAAAATAAACTAAACCACAAGAAAAATGAGTAAAAATATCATCATTAGTTATTTTTATTTTTAGTTTTAGGGACACATGCAGCAGTGCTCAGGGTCTATTCCTGGTTCTGTGCTCAGATATTACTCCTGGAAGGCTTGGGAGACCATATGGAATGTTGGTGATCAAACCCTGGTTGGCTGCATGCAAGGCACACACTTCCAGCTGTACTCTTGCTCTGGCCTTGTTCATTAGTCTTATAGTACACAAATACATATGACTAGCATATAAATGCATATAATAAAATACATGAGATTCCAGATTGGTGAATCCCCAAAGTTTAGGAAGAGGACATGGAAGTTCACACTTCTCTCCAAGTATATTGTCTCTAAATCTCTTCCATCTTGGTTGTTTCAGAATTATGTAGTAAGAAAATGAAAAGAAAAAACCCTCTAATTTAAATTGCCGTTATAAAAGCTATAATGCACATTGAATAGGGGCTTAGGGGCCAGAACTAATATAAGGTTAAGGGGCTAGCCTTACAATGCAGGATACCTTCATTTGATTCCTGGCATCAACCTCCCAGAGTCACTGCTGAGTATAGATGTCAGGAGTCTCTTTTACTATGTTTGGTGTGGGAGGATAAGAGATACTGAAAGAGGGAGGGTGTTTTCTTTTCAGAAGGGTTGAGAGTCCAATTTTACCTCATTTTCCACAAGGCTCACCAAGAGAGGCAGCACAAGCTCGTTGTGCGTGGGAGGAGGGGTTTGGTGGTTGAATTTTTGTTTGTTTTTTTGGGTCATACCAGTGGTATTCATGGATTACTCCTTTTGAACACTGTAAGGAGAAATAAATATGGATGCAAATTATGCATACAATAGTATGAAGATTTCTTATAAAACCTAAAAATGGAGTGAGCCATAGAAATAGTATATGTGGCAAGATGTTCACCTTACACATGATCAAACAGGTCTGTCCTTGGTACCACATATAGCTGCCTGATCATGCTAGGAGTAATACTGAGCACAGAACCAGGAGTAATCCCTGAACAGAGTTGGATGTAGTTCAAAAAACAAAATACCCAATAAACTAAAAGTGGCATTTTGTATAGCAAAGCAGCTCATTCTTGGTGTAGTGGAAGCCTCGTACCCCAATTCCGTGGGATTGGGGAATGTGGGTCAGGCAGCAATGATGACTTAGGAAATAAGTTCACACAAGGTTAGGGAGATAAAATAGGTTCAGGGGACCAGAGCAATAGCACAGCTGTACCCAGGATGGACCTGGGTTAGATCCCCAGCATCCATATGGTCCCTCAAACCTGCCAGGACCTATTTCTGAGCACAGAGCCAGAAGTAACCTCTTCAAGGTTTGACTCCAAATCAACCAAACAACTAAACAAACGAAAAACAGGTTCAGAAACTTCCTCCACAAGCTATCTGCAAGCAGAGATTATCAGCAGGCAGATGGTTAGTTGTGGATCCAAAACCGAAATAAATCTCTCTGATCCAAGAGTAGGCCCACCCTATGGGGGGAGAACAGGCAGGGCAAGGGGGCTAATCCAGAGGTACATCCTATTCATGAGGGGCAAACACAAGCAAAGAATTATCCTGAATAATGTAATAACTGGTTACTCCAACACCCGGGTATTGATCTGAAAAATATAAAAAATTATTTTATTATTTTTAAATTTTATTTTCATCATAAAACACACAGTTACAGTGTTGTTGATGGTTGAATTTCAATGTTACAAGACCCATTTCTTTCACCAGTGCACATTTTCTGTGACTAATGCCCCCAGTTACCCTCCTGCCCTCCTTCAACCTAGCTTAACTCTCTTTCTTTCTTTCTCTTATATTTCTTTCCTTTTTCATTTTTAGACACTATGGTTTGCAATACTGTTACTGAAAGTGTATTATTAGTTCCAGGCTCAGGATCTGTCATACAAAGAACAGAGCAGATGAACAACATTGCAATAGATAAGGGAGTTTTATTATTACCAGCATGCTGGCGTCGCCCCTTGTCAGGAAATGGCCCTTTATTGAGCTCTCAGGCACCTTTTATTGGCTGTTGAGGGGATTTCATTGCACCAAGAACTTGGCTGTGGTTTCCCAGCAGAAGGCTGACCATGAGGCTTCGTTTTGGTTGCTCATCAGAGGGCTATAACCTCATATGGATGTCCTGGTCTTTGTGTAAGAACAGTTCCTGGAATATATTGCCCCATTTTTATCTTCGGCACTACACCCTTAGGTTTTAGGCCTGTCAGCAATAGCAGTCAGCACAGAAGTGAAAAAGCAGTTAATTCCAAACTTACATTCCCTTCTAGCTTTGAACAGTATCATGCATATTATTTTATCTCCTTTAGCACTCAGATCATTTTGAATAATCATTGTCATAATGGTCCCTTCTCTCTCCTAACTGCACTACTCTGACTCTTTTTTGGCAAGCTTCCTACCATGATCAATAACCCTGGCTCTCATTTCTATATTGTCTTCGAGTATTATTCTTTTACCATATTTTTAAATATCCCACAAATGAGTGCTATCATGCCACGTCAGTCCCTCTCCTGCTCACTCATTTTACTCAATCTATTACTCTCCATATCTACATAAAAGCGCATTTCATGACTTCAGTTTTCCTAATAGTTGCATTATATTTCATTGTGTAGATAGAAAACTGTTTCTTTATTCATCTGTCTTGGGTATGTGGACCTTTTCCAGAGTCTGGCTACTGTGAATAGTGCTGTAATGAACATAGCAAGTGTAGGTGACTTTTCTGCATTGCATTTTCAGGCCCCCAGAGTATATTCCCAAGACGAATGGCATTTCTGGGTTAGACAGAAACTCAATTATAGTATTTTGAGGAATGTCCACATTGTTTTCCAAAAAGGTTGGATCAGACTACATTTCCACCAATAGTAACTAAGAGTTCTTTTCTCCCTATATCCTCTCTAGCATTAGTTATTCTTTTTTATTTTCATAGTGTTCTAGTATCTGTCGTGTGAAATAATATCACATTGTTGTTTAAATTTACATCTCCCTGATGATTATTGATGTAGAGTATTTGGGGGAGGGGAGTTTGGCTCACATCTAGCAGTGCTCAGGGGTTACTCCTGGCTCTAATGCTCAGAAATCTCTCCTGCCAGACTTGGGGGTCCATATGGGATGCCTGGATTTGAACCACCATCCTCTGCGTACAAGGCAAATGCATCTCTCCGGCCCATGGAGTATTTTATTCATGTGCCTCTGGCCATTTTTTTTTTTTGAGTTTTTGGGTCACACCCGGCAGTGCTCAGGAGTTACTCCTGGCTCCATGCTCAGAAATTGCTCCTGGCAGGCATGGGGGACCATATGGTGCACCGGAATTCGAACCAATGAACTTTTGCATGAAAGGCAAACGCCTTACCTCCATGCTATCTCCCGGGCCCCACCTCTGGCCATTTGTATTTATTCTTTGAGGAATTTTCTATTTCATTCCTATTTTCCATATTTTTTGATGGATTGGATATTTTTCTTGTTCAGATCTAATAGTGCATTGTGTATCTTGGATATTAACCTATGTTGCATGAATGCTTGGGAAATAATCGCTCTGATTCTGTGAATAGTCTTTGTATCCTAGTCATTGTTTCTTTGAAGGCACAGAAGCTTCTTATTTTATTATAGTACCATTATAGAAGCTTCTTATTTTATTATAGTACCATTATTTAAGCTTCTTATTTTATTATAGTACCATTATTTATGCTCGTTTCTTGTGTTTGGTCAGCAGAAAGACTAATTTTAAAGACTAGACTATGTCTGTAGCAGTGTCAATCACATTATCCAAAATGTGAATTAAACACAAATCCATTAATGAATGACTATGCACTGAAGGCAGTCATATATGAAATGGAATACTTATTTGAAGACACAAAGTTATTCATTTTTGTGAAAACATAAACGGAATTAGATATAATTATACTAAATAAAATGTCAAGAAGTGAAAGAATGGATGGTTTTACTTATATGCAGATTATAATTAACTAAGGCAAAAGAATTTGTAAAACTTGACAAAAACAATCCCTATATTTAGTGAAAAGTGGGGGTGTTATTAGACAGAAGAAGATGAGAGGTGGGTAGAATGAATGAGAACTGAGGGGGGTCTCGTATAAGTTAGTTGGATAAATGAATGGTTCTAGTACTTTGGTAGTAGGTCTGTGAGACAGGCATTTGCACATATAGAGGTCTGATACTTTTACTCTATATATCTGCATATATATGTATGTATGTATGTATTTTGGGGTTTGGGCTACACCAGGCATTACTCAGGGGTTACTCCTGGCTCTGCACTCAGTTCTACTCCTAGAAAGGGACTGTATGGGATGCCAGGGATCGAACCTAGGTCCATCCAGGGTCAGCAGTATGCAAGGCAAATGCCCTACCGCTGTGCTATCACTTCGACCCCCAATTTGACCATGCCAATGGTAAATCAATAAAATTTGGTTTAAATAAAGAAACTTAATCCTGCATCAGGGAGAAAAAAATAAAAGGAGTAGAGTGTATGCTCTGCATGCTCTAACCCTGGAGTTATCTATCCCAGGCACCAAGTGATTCCTTTATCTCTTGTGAAGGGAATGAAGCCAGGTGTATTCCTCCTGATATTAAAAATAACCTGCTTAATTATCTGTTTACTATTTCTAATATTATTATATTTATTAACCATTAAGAACTTGCAAAATGAGGCTGGAGTGGTGGCACAAGCAGTAAGGCATCTGCCTTGCCCACACTAGCCTAGGACATACCACGGTTCGATCCCCCAGTGTCCCATATGGTCCCCCAAGCCAGGAGCAATTTCTGAGTGCAGAGCAAGGAGTAACCTCTGAGCGTCACCGGGTGTTACCCAAAACCCACACAAGCAAAGAAAAGAATTTGCAAAGTTTAATTTATTAGCATATCATTATTATTTTATAAACAAAGTCACTGCTGTTATATTGTTTTAGATATAGAACACTGAAAAGGGGATAAATAAAAATAAAAGAAAAACAAAATTTATTTTCTCAGAATTAACTTTTGTTTAATGCTATCATTTTATTAAGGACTTAATATCCTTGGAATGATATATAATGTCATTGCTTATGATTTGCTAATTTTTTTACGGTGTTACAAAGATTTCTTTTGATATGTGAGACTTCCTGATTGTAAAAAGTCTTTTCTTCCTCTTGGACTTTAAATCATTGATCATTATAACCTACATTTGCTAAAAAAATATCATGCTAAGATGATATAGAATACTCAGAATCACAGCTTCAGAATCACAACTCAATTGAAGGATGTACTCAGTCTCCTTACTACGTTGACTGGCTCTTCAATTTTTAGCCTTAAAGTATTTTTATTTTTCCATTTTTCCTTTCTTTAACTTTAGATAGTTATTTACAACACTGTTCATAGAGTTTTTTTTATATAATATATTTCAATACCAAACCCTCCATTTGAGTATGATCACACCAAATTTACCCATCTCCTATCATGGTAAGCTTGATTCTGTTGATGAAGCATCAAGTTTTACATACATACTTTAATCTATATAACAGGTTTGTTTATTTGTTTTTGTTTGTTTGTTTTTGTTTTTGGGTCACACATGATGGCGCTCAGGGGTTACTCCTGGTTCTGTGCTCCACAATCACCCCTGGCAGGCTCGGGTGACCATATGGGATGCTGGGAATCGAACTAGGTCTGCCCTGTGTTGGCTGCATGCAAGGCAAACGCCTTACCACTGTGCAATCTCTCTGACCCCATTATATAACAGGTTTATATAACGTATTATCTTATTCTCTTATTATGATTGAGAAAGCATTTTATCTCATTCATGAACACATTCCACAGGCTATATACACATATAATAAGTAGTATTATTTATTTTATTCTGTCCAGAACCAATAATGTTTTGTTTCTTAGGCTTAGTGTTAATATTGAAATGGCACTGGAAAGAGATTTTAACTATGTATAACAACTTTTCTTGATGTATCTGTTTCTAAGCGTTTTCCTCTAGGATGTCACAAGATCATTAAATGGTTATTTTCTTTCTGAGCTCGAAAGGAGAACTCAAATTACTTTGAGCTAACTCTCCCACTCTGCTAGTTAGTTTCAGTTAAGGTCATAGCCTCTTTCTATTTCATAAATCCAATCTATGCTTACAATTACCGAGGTTAAAAATATAATCTAGGTTAAGTCCCTAGATTATTTAAAAGGTACGATCACAGTATTGTTTTAAGTAATTACCATCTAACATCATGCAAAATAAAAAGACTATATTATACATATGTATGTTGATCTCTATAAAGTTATTTTAGAGATTTTGAAACCATTTAAAATAGTATAATTTTCTGAGTTATTTTAGGCTATTATGTGTGTTATAAATGTTACTTTAAGAAAATTGTCTGTAATTGAAGTCTTAGGTTTATTTTGTTTGTTTGCTTGCTTATTTTTGAGGAATGTCTCCCCAGTGGTACTGAAGGCCACTAGAACTAAAATCAGTGGTGCTTAGGAGAGTATGTGATGCCAAGGATCAAATGTAGTGCCCTTGATATGCCAAGTATATTATCAAGTTCTTTGAGCTATTCTTCAGTTCTCACTAAAAATAAAAAAAAAAAGTTTTATTTGACAGATGTTGTCACTGGAAAACTGCTCAAAAGAATTACTATGCAATTTTTATATTTTTATAACATTTCTTTACTGCTATCTATATACAACACTGTAGGAATATTTAAGGGTAATCAGTTTTCGTGAAAACTGAAGGCATAAACATCTGTTCTTCAGAGAAAAGAAATTGTATATCTTTTTGGTGAGAGTGTTACATTTCGTGGCTAAAAGATAGTAGAGGTTTGAAGAGAAATGGCTTGTATGTTTCTGACTCTAGTTTGATCCTTGGCACTACATGGTCCCTTACACTTTGCTGGGCTCAGTCTTGGTAACCTCTGAGCATTATCGGCTAACCTTGAGCATTTTGGGGAATGAACATTACCAGGTCTTGTTCCCCTCACATTGAACTGCTGACCCAACTGGCTGGTAATCTCCAGAAGGGGCTCCAAGTACTCTTATCAGGAGACCTACCCCCAAAATACATTTAAATATTTATCTAGAGGGTGATTTTTCCTTATCTATAGAACCCTTAATTGTATATTCCCTTGCAGGAGCAATAAATTGCATGGAATTTTACCAAATGAAAACAATGTGGATAATAACCTAGATAACAGCATCAAACTTCTTTACAACATCATTTGTAACAACAAGAAACTAAACAACCAATTTCTGTCAGCAAAGAATTAGTGTGATAAAAGAGATGCAGTTCCAAAACTAAACTTAAGAGATGTAGAGACGGGGCCCAGCGGATAGTGTGGAGGTAAGGCTTTTGCCTTTCATGCAAAAGGTCATCGGTTCGAATCCCGGTGCCCCATATGCATATGGTCCCCCGTGCCTGTCAGGAGCAATTTCTGAGCATGGAGCCAGGAGTAACCCCTGAGCACTGCCGGGTGTGACCCAAAAACCAAAAAAAAAAAAAAAAAGAGATGTAGAGGCTAAATCATCTTAGGAAAGCTCAGTGTCAAGGCTGAGAAACAATCCAAATACACAATGACAGAAGCTGTGGCACATATATACATATATACACATACATATGTACACATATATGATGAGATACTATGCATTTATAAGAAAAGATGAATCTATGCAGTTTGGTACAACTTAAGCAGAACTTGAGGGCATCACATTAAATGAAATGTCAGAGGGAGAATAAATATATGATTCCACTCATCTGTGGCATATACAGATATAATACAAAGGTACAGGCAATATTTAAAAATAGATTCTTGTTTTTTATTTGCACACCTGAGATTACCAAACTGTGGGGGAAGAACATGGGAAAGGAAAAGGTAAACTAGAACGAACTAGAACAGTGGTCCTCAAACTACAGTCCACGGGCCACATATTGTATTTGTTCCCGTTTTGTTTCTTCACATCAAAATAAGATGTATGTAGTGTGCATAGGGATTTGTTCGTAATTTTTGTTTGTACTATAGTCTGGCCCTCCAATGGTCTGAGGGACAGTGAACTGGGCCCCTGTTTAAAAAGTTTGAGGACCCCTGAACTAGAAGGACAGTGGTGATGAACATATTGTAGCTTTGTCAAGTAAAACCACGTAAATTATTACTATTCTAACCATGTAACATAATTATAATTTAAAAAACGTAAATTTAAATGCTATTATGTAAATATAGCATAAATATGGATATGGGATAATTCTCAATTTTGGTAATATGTAAAATATACCAATTATATAGAATAGCATAATCCTTATCATGTAGATTTAATTTAAAAGTAGAGAAAAACAAATAGTAAAACACATATCAACATTCATAAATACATATACACATTCTTTTGTGTCATGAAGAAAATATACAAACTATTGAGTAGCAGTTATCTTTGAAGTGAACGATTGAAATATTTTAAGAAATATTTTCCTAATATATGATACTGGTCTGTTAGAGGTAATAGTGTATACTTGTATGCAACATAAGTTTGTTAGCGGCATTCTGAGCTTTAACAAAGGCTATTTCATTGACCAAGTGTTAGTCAGGCTTTTCTCAACTAGACCTCAATTTTAACCTATAAGTACTGAACATTTTCAACCCAAGGGGCACGCATGTAGGAGGGTGGGAGAGGGTGGGAGGGAACTGAGACACTGGTGGCAGGAAATATGCACTGGTGATGGATGGAATATATTGTATGACTGATAATCATAAATAATTTTGTAACCACAGTGCTTAAATAAATTAATTATATAAAAA
>PVKC010013532.1:0-22905 GCA_004027635.1 Crocidura indochinensis | reverse complement strand
AGGGCCTGGAATGGAGGATTTATCAGCTCACACTTAGGTAGGGGTGTCTCCTAGAAATAGATTTGGCCAGTGCTGGGCCTTACGCAGGAGCACCCCAACTGCTCATGGTTTGTCCAAACCCTCATGTTCAGTCTGTGTTCCCTGGCCAGGCATCTGCAGGAATCCCACCTGTTCTAGGTGAAGGTGAGGGATCATGGCTAGAAGGATCCATCCAGTCCTCTCTCCCCTCACCTCAGTAACCCTCCCGACCATATGACTCTTTCTGGAGTCTATCCCATGCTCACTTTGAGCTAACGGCCACATGGTAGGGAGCTTCTAAATTCTGCTTTTCTTCCTGGAAAAGACATTGGTCCTGATGGTCACAGCTCACCTATAGGGATTCAGCCAAAATTCATACCTTGGTATTGAGACTGACTGGTATATGATATATGAGCATTATTAATAATTCATTAATAGGGGTGGTAGGCCTGCAGGAGCCCTGCTCGGAGCCTAGGAAGTGCCCACTGTGTGGAAAGCTCAGGGATGACCCCATGCTTAGGATGTGATGTGTCTGCAGTGCCTGGGGCTGTCCTGGAAAGTGGCACACTCCCAGAGAGTTTTGGCATGAGAGACTTCCACACTTCTGCACTTTGGTTCTGTGGGCCAGTCTGCTTGTATAGCCTGAAAGGGTACTAGGACCCTCCCAAAGATACTGGAGCCCCCTAGCTATTAGAAGTCCCTTCCTCTGACCAGTGTCAGCAATCCCAGTCTCCTCTCTAGGACGTTCAGCATCTCTGGGGCGGCCCCATCCCCACGTTGCAACGCCAGCCTCCAAATCGCTTTGGGGCTTGTTGCACAAGGCAGTACACAGGGCTGACGCCTGATAAACTGAGGCGCAGAGCCCAACAGGCTACCTGAACGCAGGGGGACCCTGGGCTGCTACTTGCTGGCGCTCAAAAAAAACTGCGCATTGCAGGGCTGGGGTTGGGGGAACCCGATGCCACTGAGCATGCTCTGAACCAGCTCTGCTCAGCCCCGGCTCTGCGTCCGACCACACTTCCGCAATCAGGCCCCGCCCAACGCAGGCCACGCCCAGCGCGCCAGGGCCGGCCCCGCCCCGCTCCTCCTTTCCTGCAGCGTAGGCCACGCCCCCTCGGGCCCTCTTCCGGGCTTGACTGTTTCCAGCAGTCCCGGCCCCGCCCCGACTCGGGCACACGCCCTTGAAGCCACGCCCCGCGCCGTGTTTCCTCTAAGTGTCTGCAGTCCTGGCCCCGCCCCTTCACCAGGTCCCGCCTCGACCTTGTTTACCACTCAGGCCCCGCCCCTGCTCCAAGCCACGCCCCCACCGGAAGTGACTGAGCGGCGCCACATCCAAGCTGCTCTGTTCGCAGTTTTGCAGGGTAAGTTACATAGTGTGTTCCTGACCGTTCTCCTGCAGGTCTCCGGGCTCACCTGATCAGGGCAGGTCAGTCGGACGGTGCAGTGCCAGAGCACCCCAGTTGGTCCTCCTTTCCCCTCGCCGCCTACCCGCCTGGTCCCAGGTCTGCCTCCAGACTGCGATTTCTGGACCATGTGACGCTGTGATGGCAGGCCCTGGCCCCGGGGAGTCGTGACTTTCCCACCCCACACCCCACTCTACTTGGAAGCTCTTCCAGCCATGGAAATGGAAGCCCTCCATTTCCACTGCCTTGCTGAGTGGGTGCAGGGCCTCCCCATTCTGACCCCAGGAGCCTTCTAGCAGCTGCTACTCCTTCCCTTCCCCCTGCATTCCCCCATCAAGCACTCTGTGATCCCCATCAGCTCCCAGACCCCTGTTGCAACACAGTTGACCTCTTTGTCCCCACAGCTGGGGCAAAGCTCAACTCCTTCCTCTGCTTTCTCTGTGAGCACAGCCGGCTCCCTCAGTCCATCTACCACCTCTGTAACTTTTGGGGGAGGAAACTAGTAATATTTGGTGTTACTCCTGGCTCTGCACTCAGGGATCCCTTCTGGTGGGCTCGGGGGACCACCTGGGCTGCTAGGGATCAAACCCGGGTCTGCTGTGTGCAAAGCAAATCCCCATCTTACTGCAGCCCTCCCCCTGGTAATTCTGATAATTCAACAGGTAGGGAATGGAGAGGCAGCTGGTCAGGAACACACCAATGGCTATATCTTGGGCCACGTGACTCTTACTAGGGAGCAAAACATTGGATCAATCGTACCCCTATCCCAACAGCTCTTTCCCAGGGTTGATCTTCCCAGATCCTAGCTGACTTGGCCTCTCAGTAGCTGTCCCTTTTCCTAGGCTCTTCGCTAACTGAGCAGTGGGACGGCTCCAGTCTTTTTACCAGAGCTGTGCTTGTTTCCTTTCCCCGTTGACTCTTCTTACTAGCAAAGGACAGTGTGAGGCAGGCTTAGGAACAAGAGTCAGACCCTGGAACCAGACAGCTCTGCACCCTGTTTCTGGAACCTTTCTTTCCTCACTCTGGTCTTGCTGGAGTTCAGCTGAATGTCCTGGTACACTTGGGCCTCTTTCCTGGTGAGCCCTACCTAGTGTCAGTCATTGCCTCGTGTCAGAAAAGGGGCCTCAGAAGACCCCGACACTCCCCTTTCTGTCTCTCCATTCTTAGGAAATAAAGCTATTTATTTATTACCCCCTCCTCACTGAGATGCACTTTCTTGGGATTTTTTTAAATTTTCTGTTTGTTTGTTTGTTTGTTTTCTTTTGGGGGCCACACCTGGTAACCATCAGGGGTTATTCCTGGCCACGTGCTCAGAAATTGCTCCTGGCTTGGGGAACCATATGGGATGCTGGATGACTGAACCAAGGTCCGTCCTATGCTAGCGCATAAAAGGCAAATGCCTTACTGCTTCCACCATCACTCTGGCCCCTTTCTTAAGATTTTTTTTTTTTTTCAGTTGGTACTTGGAGGCTTGAATGGTCCCAGGAACACTGGTCTCCCTTCTTTCTGCCTGGGCCCTGTGTCCTTTTCGGTCTAGTGCATTCTGGGGAAAGAAGAAGGAAGCAAAACATTGGGTTTTTTTTTTTTTTGGTTTGTTTGTTTGTGGGTTTTTTGGTGTTTTTGTTTTGTTTAAATTTTTGGGCCACACCTGGTGGCACTTGGGTTACTCCTGGCTCTACACTCGGAAATTGTTCCTGGCAGGCTCAGGGGACCATATGGTATGCCTGAGATTGAACCCTGGTCAGCCACATACAAGGCAAATGCCCTACCTGCTATGTTATATCGCTCTGGACTATGGCTCTGTTTTCTTTCTTGTGTTCTTGTACTCAGCAGTCCTGCCAGTATTTGGGCAACACTCTGTGATGCTCAGGGCTTACTCTTGACTCTGCACTCAGGGATCACTTCTAGTGGTATTCCAGGGTGAACTCAGGCAGGCCATATACAAAGTAAGCACCTATGCCCCCTGTCCTATCACTCTATCCCAAGACTACTTTCTGGTCTTGAGGCCATCTCTAGGTCACAGCTGACTTATTCTCACCATGGGACTGGCCTGATTCCTGCTTGAGGCCTGACCCCTGCATTACCAGCTACCAAGGTGCCCTGTGGTGTGGGGTACCAGTAAACCCTATCATTGACCTTTAGCTCATCGTTTTCGTGGATTAAACCTCAGTGCCAAAAGCTCCTGGGTCCTTCAATTTACCTGTTCTCTTGGTCTAGTTGGTATCCTAGTCCTTTGATCCATTCGGTTTCCTTGTCCCTCAGTCCTTTTCCCTTGGTCCAATTAGTATCCTCATCCCTTGATCCTGTCATATCATGGTTCCCAGCATGCCTGACACCCAGGTGATGGTTTTCACCTTCTGGCTTTTCTTGGCTTAAGGACATGACCCTCAAGGAGACACTTCTGACTGCTGTGGGGTGGGGCCAGGCTGCCTCTTGGGGGTTCCCAGTGGTGATGGTGCCCCTATTCTTGCTCTGTTTGTGAGCATGGCCCAGACCTGCCCAGGCTGACTGATGCCAGGACATATTCAGGGGCTGTCCACTCCATTCTGGCACTTCCTAGTAGCCATGCTTAGCCCCTCAGCTCAGGGGCACAATGTTTCATGGGTTGTTGCCATCAGCAGTAGGTACCATATACTGGAGGCTTTCAGGCTGTCAAATGCAGCTTTGGGTGCAAATGCAGGTGTTTCTGGTTAGACTCTGGTGTCACAGGCCGGCTGAGTCAGGAAGCACTGAGAGGGGTTTCAGGGTTATTCTATAGGAGAATGGGAGCGAGGAGTCGGTGAAGAGTGGTTCCTCAAAAACCAGACATACTCAAGACTAGTTGGAACTGAGTCTGATTTATTGGGAGTTCTTCATATTTAAGCAAAGTTATCAATAGTAGGAAGTTGAATAGATTAAGTGTAACATGTTTTTTGTTACAGAATATTTATTAATGTCAGCATAATCATTAGACAGTCATCTAAACATTATATGTATATTGTAAATTCTTGTCATCAGTTTCATTTACCATAAACAGACATCAGAAAAGTACTTATTATTTTCTTTTATATATGATTCTTGGTAGTCAACAGAAATCAGAAAAATACTTATTCTTCTTGGATATGATTCTTGCTAGTCAACTATTAATCAACAAAGTACAATCCCATTGTCCATTTAGAAGAAAGGGCAAATGTAATTAAAGGATCAAACAGGGGGCCAGAGAGATAGGATGGAGGTAAGGCATTTGCTTTTCATGCAGAAGGACGATGGTTCGAATCCCAGCATCCCATATGGTTCCCTGTGCCTGCCAAGGGCGATTTCTGAGCATAGAGCCAGGAATAACCTCTGAGCACTGCCAGGAAAAAAAAAAAGACCAAGACCAAACACACCTGTAAACACACCTGTAGCCTACACAATACCAAATAACTGATTAAAAATATTATTACTGATTCTACCAGCTTGGAAAAAATATTATTGTAGATTATTCTATCAGCTTTAAGTAAAGTATGTTCCAGCAATTCTTATTTTAATGCAAGGGACAAAGGCACATAGTTTATTTTAATGTACTTGGCATTGTTAATTCTCATCATACATTAATGTATAGTAAGTTCATTGTTGCTATCCTGCCAAGTGCTAACCTAGGCACAACTGGTCTTTTCTCAGCAGTGTCTGCCAAAACTGTACCCCCTTTTTCAGGGGGAGGCTTGGCCTGCACCCAGCAGTCCTGCCAGTAATCAGCCATCATGCCTGTAGGCTGGGGGCTATGGCATCTGGCACCTGCAGGCACGGGTGCTCCAGGCCCTGGCTGGGCCCTGCTCTTGGTGGGCTCTTGGGGGACATGAACCCTCAGTTCTGTTTTGTTTTATTTATTTACTAGTAGAGCCATGTTTGCTATTTAATTCCATGGCGAGAGTCTCTAGAATATGATTAACCTTGGGGGTCATCTTATAATGTAATTATTAATGATTGATTCTGTTTATCCTGGTGATCAATAACCAAGTGCAAAGGCATGGCATGCAATAGGACTCATGTTCCAGAAACATGATTTGGTGACAACAGTGAGGTGGGTTTGTTGCCCAGAGCAAGCTGACAGATTCAAAGCCTTTGGTTGGCTTTCTTGTCATCACTGTTTTGGTTGATACTCAGGCTCTGGAGACGAGGACGGTTTGAGCCTTCTGCCACCAAGAGTTCTAGATGGGGTTTCCCAGGAATTGAGCTGCCATTGGGTAAAAACAATTGAGTCTGTTTGAAGTAAAGTTTCCAAGTGTGCATTGGGCCTTGGGAATGTGTTGGAACACCCGGTGGTGTGGTTGCCATGGGAACCAATTAGAATAGTGTGCTTGATTTATTTTTGTGTGTGTCCATCATTTTGACCAAAAACAATTTCTTATGGAATTGTGATTTTGCATGGACTTGTCACTACAGAGGACTTGTTTCCCCAGTTTTCAGTGCAGAGCTGGGACTGGGACTGTTTCTCCTGAGACTTTCGACAAGAATGTTGCAGAAGGAGAGATTGGAATTTGGTTGTTTGTGACCCCTTTCTGGTCCTTCTTTGGATTACTGGTGACCAGATCTGTGTATACCCTCCTTCTTACATGTGTGCAGGTATAGGAAGAGGTTACAGACTTCCCTGTGGTGAGAGGGTCTGGGGTACAAACTAGGTACAAACAAGCCAGGACTCACCCCATGAGTTTCTTTCAGAACCTGCAATGTTGAGAACAGATTGGGGCTCCTGGAACATAGGGAAACATAGATGACTTTTGTACCAGGATTTACCCCGTTGGAAAGTCAACTTCAATTTCAGGCTATAAAGTTAGCAGCAGTGCTCAGGTGAAGACTAAGAGAATAGCTGGCAGGTTTGAAAAATACCTTTCTGGGAACCATGAGCGGTTTTAGCCCATGTCTGAGTGCCTGAGTAGACAGAGATTCTTAGCTGTTCTTTCTGTGCATGAGCTCTTGCTGTGCATGAGTCACTGTGAGATCAAGAAACAAAGACTCAAGCTTGGTTCCAGGTAACTTGGACCCTGCAGGGCCTACACTATGGTACACAGGGAATATCCCAGCATGGCCTGGAGGCCCGGGGTCATCTTGAAGCACATAGGCCATTGGTCCAGGTGCTCCCCTCTGCCTCTTGCACTGTGCTGGGTCTCAGTCCCTGGCCTCAGTGCTGGAGAAGGGCTGAGATCAGGGCTCAAGGGGATGGACCCTGGTGGGTATGTGTCCCACGTCTAGCTTGGACTTGACCTGGTCTCAGCCTCCTCTCTCATCTCCTTTACCTCCTGCTGCCCTGCTCGCCTCTGGCCTTGCCAGGCTCTGCAGCCCCCCCTCCATGGGCTGGACACCCCCTAACTACTTCACTTCTGCATCAGCCCAGCCAGCCAGTTCTGCTGTGTGCTGCCCCCTGTCAGCCTGTCTGCAGAGGCACCAAGCCTACATCGGGTGCTAGCGGGTACGTGCCTGTGATGAGTGGTAGTTCTGGGGATTCATGGTGACAGCTCTAGGCTGGTGTGTTTGGCATCATGTTATCATTGTGAGATGGTGCTGAGGACTGTCACTGGGCATTTTCCTGTTGTCAACGGTGAGACCAGCCTGAATGTGGCCTGGCTCCTGCACTGCACAGGCAAGTTGGAGCCCATCCCTGTTTGCTTGTGGGCCATGTTTCCCAAGTCAGGGGCCGGAAGCACAGACCAATCACAGAGGGAGTGCCAGGAGGCAGGATGGATGGACAGACACAGGACAGATGGACACAAAAGGGCTCAGAATCCATATGCTTGGTTTTTGAAAACCATCATTTGAGATAAACCAGAGCCAATAAGAAAATGATAATTATGAAGCTGCGAGCCCCACTGAGGATGGACCAACCTTTGTCCCCACTGCTGTCCCTTCCCCAGTGTCCCCACTGCTGTGTCCCCACACATACAAATACCCTGCACCTACGCCTCTCCCTACCTATGGGTAATCACAGGCTGATCTAGAGGCCACGTCCTGTTGGAAAATGAGGCTCGTGTTTGTAGCTTGTGTTGGTGACCAGAATTTCTGTCATGGTGTTGGGTCCCCAGCAGGGCTCACCCCCATGTCTGTCATCAGGTGTCCTGAGTCATTTTTGTCTGCACTTGGTTAGAGCGATGAGAGAGATGTGAAAGACAGAGCAAGAGAAAAAGAGAAAGAGGCCTTTCTCCCTCACCACCAAAGCAGACATCTCTCTCTCTCCCTCCATCTCTCTGTCTCTTTCCCTTTTAGACACTGTGATTTACACCATTGTTCCTGAAGGGGCATCTTACCTCTCACTTTTCCTTCTCTCATCACCCAGTTTCTATCCAGACTGATCAGTTCCCACTATCATTGTCCTAATGCTCCCTTTTTTGCCCTCACTACACTTTCCACTCTTGTGACAAGCAATATACTATTTTGTTTTGTTTTGTTTTGTTTTTGTCACACCCAGCTGCACTCAGGAGTTACTCCCTCCTGGCTCTATGCTCAGAAATTGCTCCTGGCAAACTCGGGGGACCATATGGGATGCCGAACCACTGTCCTTCTGCATGTGAGGCAAATTCCCAACCTCTATGCTATTGTTCCGGCCTCCAGTATACTTTTATTTATTTTATTTATTTTTTAAAGACAAAAGGTTTTTATTTTAAAAAATGCCAAGTATAAAAATAATAAGATCTCTTTATTCCCCTGTACAGTATTTCACTCAAGTTAAAACCAGCAGGCTATATGCTGCAAAATACAGCCCCAGAGACGATCCAGAAGGCACCAACCCGAACTGCCTTTCATATAGCTATTCTATATACACAAGTCAGCAATGCCCTCTTGTCTCCCATGGAGCCTGGCCCCTCGGGAAGCAGGCCAAGGGCCCCACAGCAGTCAGGGAGCTTCAGCAGCTGTCCTGCCTGAGTCCCATCACCCTACGAGCAAGTGTTTGCAGCCCTCCCCCCAAACATCCCCAAGTCAGAGGAGGAAAGGAAAAACAATGGCGGCAGCCATGGAAGCATAGAGCTGGAAGGGAACCAAATAAATAAATAAATTAATTAATACATAACGTTGACCTCAGGTTAGAATGCGCACCTTTAAAGAACAAAACCAAACAAACAAAAGGAAGGAAAAAAAGAGAGGAGAAAAAAAAAAGAATCAGGTTTAAAATAACTTAAGGCAAAATGAAAAAAAAAATCAGAACTATAATCCTTTTGTATACTACCATGTCAACTGTACACACATTTACAGTTTTTCTGTTGATTTGCATTGTTTGTGCATTTTTGTGTGTGAGGTCTTAGCTTTGAAACAGTTACATAAAAAACAAAAAAAAAGGAAGACCAGTTCACTCGGGAGTTTTACTGAAGGAGGTAGGAAAAGGGCAGGTGGCTCAGTGTTTGGCCCTGTAGCCTTGTCCATGGCACCTTTCGTATGAAGAGTGGGGGAAGAAAGAGGGGGAAAAAACGGAACCAAACCCAGGCAGATTTTAAGCAGCAGGTAAAAGAGGCAAGTTCAAGTACTTTTCCCAGCATAGCCGGAATCCCCACAGAAGGCATGCAGAAGAGTCGGAAGAGTCCAACTCTTCTGAGTACTTTTATTTTTTAAGTAGATGCTATTCCTGGTTGTGAGACTTGGGGCCCTCATGGGTCCAGGGTTTGAACATAGGGTACTGAAAATGCCAGGAGTGTATTTTTCTCTGCCAGGCCTCTGACCTGCATCTATTCAGCCTAGATCTTCATTTATGGACTTAGGATATCAACATTTATTTCACTGTGCCTTCTGATCACTTTATAAGCTATAAACTTCTTTATAAAACTTTATTCTATTTGTTGTCTATACTATTGCACTTTCATTCTAGACTTTAAATGCAATTATTGTTATTATTTACTTTGGGTTTTTTTTCTTTTGGTTTTGGGGCCATGCCAAGTGATGCTTAAGGGTTCCTCCTAACTCTGCACTCAGGAATCACCCCTGGAAGGCTCTGGGTATCTTATGGATGCTGGAGATTGAACACGGGTCAACCATGTGCAAGGCAAGTGCCCTCCCTGCTGTGCTATTGCTCCCACCCCGATTGTCGCATTTTAAAAAACTATTCATCACTTACATAGATTTATCCAAACTCTGGTGCTTCTTGATGCTTCTTGTCCTTTTATTTTTCACAACCATGCTTCCATCTGATTTTTCTCTTCTTGAAGGACAGTGAGACCAGGGATATGGCTCAAGGGTAGCACATGTACCTTATTGCATGAGGCTTGGGTTCAATATCTGGCACCTCTATAAAAGAAAGTTATTAATTCCCTTCTTCTGGAAGGGGCTGGACTTTGTTTCTAAAATGGGGGATCTGTCTCTGAGCATTCCCAGGGTTCACCTCTGAGCACCACTGGTCAGGGTCCCAAAAACCAAACCAGAACAAGTAGGATTCCTGTCCATTGCTAGGTGAGCAGTCACTGTTCTGGTGCTTTCATGTGTCCCTACTTTTCCTCTGGTTTCTGAGACTCATGTTGGAATCAACTACCACTGAACTTTGTGTTGGCCTTTTGAAGGCACCAAGAGCTGTTGCTTTTTCTCTTCTGGAGATCTTTTTTTCTGGGTTTCTTTCTCTTTTTGAAGTGCATTGCTGCATTTTGTTTGGTTTTGATTTTTCTTCCTACTTATTGTCTTTGAAGTTAGTTGAGCTTCTTGACTCTGGCTAGAATCCTGTTTTGGAACATTCTCACCTCATTCATTGGTCATTCACCTCATTTACTCAGCATATGTTCCTCCTGGGTCGTGTCACAGGGATTGGCTCTGGTGGTGGCACTCTGCACCCTTCCTAGTCGGTCCTCTTTGTTGGCCCTAGTTCCCTCCTAGTTCTCTTCAGACAGTTCTGGTTTTCTGATTCATCCCTTCTTCAACTTCTGGATGTCATCAGGGGATTCTAAATGTCACATTTTCCCTCTGATCACTCTATCCATGCTTATGCTGATCTTATCCAGAGAGACTTAGAAATGTCAAATTGGGTCTCTTTCTGTCCCACAATGTCAGTCTTTCATTCTTGAAAACTGCAGATCTCCATGTAACACCATCCACTTTCTTACACACCTGGCCTCACTTTTATTAAACATGGCCATTATCATTCTTTTCGCCTTTGCTTGGCCCCCACTGGTATCTGAGACTCCTGTTCTCATGGGCTCCCTGGCCTTTCACCTGACCTGGGGTGCACATGGTCTTTGGTGCATGATTCTATTTCTTGGTGTTTGGCTTTTTCTCCAAGAATCTTCATCCTTACCTTCCAGTTCTTGAATTCTTTGCTGCCATGATTTCTGGAAATATCACTATTTCCCACTCAAAAGACATTGCAGCTGCTAGTCCTTTTACCGTTAGGTTGTTTTGGGTCTGTGGCATCCCTGAAGATTTAGTGTTGTATGCACCAGGAGTTCGAACACGACACATTTGTGACTTAAGTCAGGGAGACACCAGAGTGTCCACAGTTTCCTGTCATTTGTCAAGCTCAGGGTAGATGGGCCGGTGGCAGCTTCCTGCCTGTCTAGGGTCTGGCCTGTCATCCATGTACATGCTCACGTTTGCTTAGTGGTACCAAGGTGTTAGGCATTCATCGAGTTTTGACCTTGCTTATTTTTATTGTCCTGTAGCTATTTATTTATTCGCAATGCTCTGAGCACTGGGAGTGCATCTTTGTGTACAAACAGATTACACCCATCCATGTGGTTTCCACAGTGGCCTCCCCTCTATGGGGAAGTGGGAGGAATCGTGGGAGCTGGACACTGGCAGCAACGGACAAACCTTTGACTCTGAGCAGGGGTTTGGGAAAGAAAGCAGCTTGTTCTGTACCACAAACATTTGTGTCACAGTGGTGCTGACACAGCATGTCAAATGTAGTTTTCCCTCAGGGAGTTGGGTTCAGGAGTTTTGTCCTGATGAGCAACGGAAGATCTGATAGTTTCCTTTATAAATAGTTATGTCGCTGGGCTCCAAATTTATGAAACTGGTCATATGAGTCAAGCCAGAGCTGTTTCACCCACACCCGGGCCAGGCAGTGTGAGAGAAGTAACAGAAGTAGATGCTAGCTGCAGGCATGGTTTCTCCATGAATCTGAGCAGTGCGTGTACAGGGGGTTGAACTGTTTGAAGGCGTATCAGCAGTCACTCAGTAGCTTGCTGTCCAGGTTCTTTTTCAGGGGAGCCTGTCTAAGGCCAGGCCCAGTTTCTAGGTGCCTCCTGGGATGTGGCCCCTACATTTGGTGCCTGAGTAGCTCATTCCAGGCGACAGATGAGCCCTGAACTCTCGTCCCTTTTGGCTGAAGAGAACAACTTTAATTCTTTTTTGGGTGTAGCCCATGCCCAGTGTGGGCCATTCTTGTGAATCACCTGCCTCATCTGGCATTGTTGGGGCAGTGATAGCCAAGATGTGATCCCTGGTCTGGGGAGGCCACTGTGGAAACCACGTGGATGGGTGTAATCTGTTTGTACACAAAGATGCACTCCCAGTGCTCAGAGCATTGTGAATAAATAAATAACTACAGGACAATAAAAATAAGCAAGGTCAAAACTCGATGAATGCCTAACACCTTGGTACCACTAAGCAAACGTGAGCATGTACATGGATGACAGGCCAGACCCTAGACAGGCAGGAAGCTGCCACCGGCCCATCTACCCTGAGCTTGACAAATGACAGGAAACTGTGGACACTCTGGTGTCTCCCTGACTTAAGTCACAAATGTGTCGTGTTCGAACTCCTGGTGCATACAACACTAAATCTTCAGGGATGCCACAGACCCAAAACAACCTAACGGTAAAAGGACTAGCAGCTGCAATGTCTTTTGAGTGGGAAATAGTGATATTTCCAGAAATCATGGCAGCAAAGAATTCAAGAACTGGAAGGTAAGGATGAAGATTCTTGGAGAAAAAGCCAAACACCAAGAAATAGAATCATGCACCAAAGACCATGTGCACCCCAGGTCAGGTGAAAGGCCAGGGAGCCCATGAGAACAGGAGTCTCAGATACCAGTGGGGGCCAAGCAAAGGCGAAAAGAATGATAATGGCCATGTTTAATAAAAGTGAGGCCAGGTGTGTAAGAAAGTGGATGGTGTTACATGGAGATCTGCAGTTTTCAAGAATGAAAGACTGACATTGTGGGACAGAAAGAGACCCAATTTGACATTTCTAAGTCTCTCTGGATAAGATCAGCATAAGCATGGATAGAGTGATCAGAGGGAAAATGTGACATTTAGAATCCCCTGATGACATCCAGAAGTTGAAGAAGGGATGAATCAGAAAACCAGAACTGTCTGAAGAGAACTAGGAGGGAACTAGGGCCAACAAAGAGGACCGACTAGGAAGGGTGCAGAGTGCCACCACCAGAGCCAATCCCTGTGACACGACCCAGGAGGAACATATGCTGAGTAAATGAGGTGAATGACCAATGAATGAGGTGAGAATGTTCCAAAACAGGATTCTAGCCAGAGTCAAGAAGCTCAACTAACTTCAAAGACAATAAGTAGGAAGAAAAATCAAAACCAAACAAAATGCAGCAATGCACTTCAAAAAGAGAAAGAAACCCAGAAAAAAAGATCTCCAGAAGAGAAAAAGCAACAGCTCTTGGTGCCTTCAAAAGGCCAACACAAAGTTCAGTGGTAGTTGATTCCAACATGAGTCTCAGAAACCAGAGGAAAAGTAGGGACACATGAAAGCACCAGAACAGTGACTGCTCACCTAGCAATGGACAGGAATCCTACTTGTTCTGGTTTGGTTTTTGGGACCCTGACCAGTGGTGCTCAGAGGTGAACCCTGGGAATGCTCAGAGACAGATCCCCCATTTTAGAAACAAAGTCCAGCCCCTTCCAGAAGAAGGGAATTAATAACTTTCTTTTATAGAGGTGCCAGATATTGAACCCAAGCCTCATGCAATAAGGTACATGTGCTACCCTTGAGCCATATCCCTGGTCTCACTGTCCTTCAAGAAGAGAAAAATCAGATGGAAGCATGGTTGTGAAAAATAAAAGGACAAGAAGCATCAAGAAGCACCAGAGTTTGGATAAATCTATGTAAGTGATGAATAGTTTTTTAAAATGCGACAATCGGGGTGGGAGCAATAGCACAGCAGGGAGGGCACTTGCCTTGCACATGGTTGACCCGTGTTCAATCTCCAGCATCCATAAGATACCCAGAGCCTTCCAGGGGTGATTCCTGAGTGCAGAGTTAGGAGGAACCCTTAAGCATCACTTGGCATGGCCCCAAAACCAAAAGAAAAAAAACCCAAAGTAAATAATAACAATAATTGCATTTAAAGTCTAGAATGAAAGTGCAATAGTATAGACAACAAATAGAATAAAGTTTTATAAAGAAGTTTATAGCTTATAAAGTGATCAGAAGGCACAGTGAAATAAATGTTGATATCCTAAGTCCATAAATGAAGATCTAGGCTGAATAGATGCAGGTCAGAGGCCTGGCAGAGAAAAATACACTCCTGGCATTTTCAGTACCCTATGTTCAAACCCTGGACCCATGAGGGCCCCAAGTCTCACAACCAGGAATAGCATCTACTTAAAAAATAAAAGTACTCAGAAGAGTTGGACTCTTCCGACTCTTCTGCATGCCTTCTGTGGGGATTCCGGCTATGCTGGGAAAAGTACTTGAACTTGCCTCTTTTACCTGCTGCTTAAAATCTGCCTGGGTTTGGTTCCGTTTTTTCCCCCTCTTTCTTCCCCCACTCTTCATACGAAAGGTGCCATGGACAAGGCTACAGGGCCAAACACTGAGCCACCTGCCCTTTTCCTACCTCCTTCAGTAAAACTCCCGAGTGAACTGGTCTTCCTTTTTTTTTGTTTTTTATGTAACTGTTTCAAAGCTAAGACCTCACACACAAAAATGCACAAACAATGCAAATCAACAGAAAAACTGTAAATGTGTGTACAGTTGACATGGTAGTATACAAAAGGATTATAGTTCTGATTTTTTTTTTCATTTTGCCTTAAGTTATTTTAAACCTGATTCTTTTTTTTTTCTCCTCTCTTTTTTTCCTTCCTTTTGTTTGTTTGGTTTTGTTCTTTAAAGGTGCGCATTCTAACCTGAGGTCAACGTTATGTATTAATTAATTTATTTATTTATTTGGTTCCCTTCCAGCTCTATGCTTCCATGGCTGCCGCCATTGTTTTTCCTTTCCTCCTCTGACTTGGGGATGTTTGGGGGGAGGGCTGCAAACACTTGCTCGTAGGGTGATGGGACTCAGGCAGGACAGCTGCTGAAGCTCCCTGACTGCTGTGGGGCCCTTGGCCTGCTTCCCGAGGGGCCAGGCTCCATGGGAGACAAGAGGGCATTGCTGACTTGTGTATATAGAATAGCTATATGAAAGGCAGTTCGGGTTGGTGCCTTCTGGATCGTCTCTGGGGCTGTATTTTGCAGCATATAGCCTGCTGGTTTTAACTTGAGTGAAATACTGTACAGGGGAATAAAGAGATCTTATTATTTTTATACTTGGCATTTTTTAAAATAAAAACCTTTTGTCTTTAAAAAATAAATAAAATAAATAAAAGTATACTGGAGGCCGGAACAATAGCATAGAGGTTGGGAATTTGCCTCACATGCAGAAGGACAGTGGTTCGGCATCCCATATGGTCCCCCGAGTTTGCCAGGAGCAATTTCTGAGCATAGAGCCAGGAGGGAGTAACTCCTGAGTGCAGCTGGGTGTGACAAAAACAAAACAAAACAAAACAAAATAGTATATTGCTTGTCACAAGAGTGGAAAGTGTAGTGAGGGCAAAAAAGGGAGCATTAGGACAATGATAGTGGGAACTGATCAGTCTGGATAGAAACTGGGTGATGAGAGAAGGAAAAGTGAGAGGTAAGATGCCCCTTCAGGAACAATGGTGTAAATCACAGTGTCTAAAAGGGAAAGAGACAGAGAGATGGAGGGAGAGAGAGAGATGTCTGCTTTGGTGGTGAGGGAGAAAGGCCTCTTTCTCTTTTTCTCTTGCTCTGTCTTTCACATCTCTCTCATCGCTCTAACCAAGTGCAGACAAAAATGACTCAGGACACCTGATGACAGACATGGGGGTGAGCCCTGCTGGGGACCCAACACCATGACAGAAATTCTGGTCACCAACACAAGCTACAAACACGAGCCTCATTTTCCAACAGGACGTGGCCTCTAGATCAGCCTGTGATTACCCATAGGTAGGGAGAGGCGTAGGTGCAGGGTATTTGTATGTGTGGGGACACAGCAGTGGGGACACTGGGGAAGGGACAGCAGTGGGGACAAAGGTTGGTCCATCCTCAGTGGGGCTCGCAGCTTCATAATTATCATTTTCTTATTGGCTCTGGTTTATCTCAAATGATGGTTTTCAAAAACCAAGCATATGGATTCTGAGCCCTTTTGTGTCCATCTGTCCTGTGTCTGTCCATCCATCCTGCCTCCTGGCACTCCCTCTGTGATTGGTCTGTGCTTCCGGCCCCTGACTTGGGAAACATGGCCCACAAGCAAACAGGGATGGGCTCCAACTTGCCTGTGCAGTGCAGGAGCCAGGCCACATTCAGGCTGGTCTCACCGTTGACAACAGGAAAATGCCCAGTGACAGTCCTCAGCACCATCTCACAATGATAACATGATGCCAAACACACCAGCCTAGAGCTGTCACCATGAATCCCCAGAACTACCACTCATCACAGGCACGTACCCGCTAGCACCCGATGTAGGCTTGGTGCCTCTGCAGACAGGCTGACAGGGGGCAGCACACAGCAGAACTGGCTGGCTGGGCTGATGCAGAAGTGAAGTAGTTAGGGGGTGTCCAGCCCATGGAGGGGGGGCTGCAGAGCCTGGCAAGGCCAGAGGCGAGCAGGGCAGCAGGAGGTAAAGGAGATGAGAGAGGAGGCTGAGACCAGGTCAAGTCCAAGCTAGACGTGGGACACATACCCACCAGGGTCCATCCCCTTGAGCCCTGATCTCAGCCCTTCTCCAGCACTGAGGCCAGGGACTGAGACCCAGCACAGTGCAAGAGGCAGAGGGGAGCACCTGGACCAATGGCCTATGTGCTTCAAGATGACCCCGGGCCTCCAGGCCATGCTGGGATATTCCCTGTGTACCATAGTGTAGGCCCTGCAGGGTCCAAGTTACCTGGAACCAAGCTTGAGTCTTTGTTTCTTGATCTCACAGTGACTCATGCACAGCAAGAGCTCATGCACAGAAAGAACAGCTAAGAATCTCTGTCTACTCAGGCACTCAGACATGGGCTAAAACCGCTCATGGTTCCCAGAAAGGTATTTTTCAAACCTGCCAGCTATTCTCTTAGTCTTCACCTGAGCACTGCTGCTAACTTTATAGCCTGAAATTGAAGTTGACTTTCCAACGGGGTAAATCCTGGTACAAAAGTCATCTATGTTTCCCTATGTTCCAGGAGCCCCAATCTGTTCTCAACATTGCAGGTTCTGAAAGAAACTCATGGGGTGAGTCCTGGCTTGTTTGTACCTAGTTTGTACCCCAGACCCTCTCACCACAGGGAAGTCTGTAACCTCTTCCTATACCTGCACACATGTAAGAAGGAGGGTATACACAGATCTGGTCACCAGTAATCCAAAGAAGGACCAGAAAGGGGTCACAAACAACCAAATTCCAATCTCTCCTTCTGCAACATTCTTGTCGAAAGTCTCAGGAGAAACAGTCCCAGTCCCAGCTCTGCACTGAAAACTGGGGAAACAAGTCCTCTGTAGTGACAAGTCCATGCAAAATCACAATTCCATAAGAAATTGTTTTTGGTCAAAATGATGGACACACGCAAAAATAAATCAAGCACACTATTCTAATTGGTTCCCATGGCAACCACACCACCGGGTGTTCCAACACATTCCCAAGGCCCAATGCACACTTGGAAACTTTACTTCAAACAGACTCAATTGTTTTTACCCAATGGCAGCTCAATTCCTGGGAAACCCCATCTAGAACTCTTGGTGGCAGAAGGCTCAAACCGTCCTCGTCTCCAGAGCCTGAGTATCAACCAAAACAGTGATGACAAGAAAGCCAACCAAAGGCTTTGAATCTGTCAGCTTGCTCTGGGCAACAAACCCACCTCACTGTTGTCACCAAATCATGTTTCTGGAACATGAGTCCTATTGCATGCCATGCCTTTGCACTTGGTTATTGATCACCAGGATAAACAGAATCAATCATTAATAATTACATTATAAGATGACCCCCAAGGTTAATCATATTCTAGAGACTCTCGCCATGGAATTAAATAGCAAACATGGCTCTACTAGTAAATAAATAAAACAAAACAGAACTGAGGGTTCATGTCCCCCAAGAGCCCACCAAGAGCAGGGCCCAGCCAGGGCCTGGAGCACCCGTGCCTGCAGGTGCCAGATGCCATAGCCCCCAGCCTACAGGCATGATGGCTGATTACTGGCAGGACTGCTGGGTGCAGGCCAAGCCTCCCCCTGAAAAAGGGGGTACAGTTTTGGCAGACACTGCTGAGAAAAGACCAGTTGTGCCTAGGTTAGCACTTGGCAGGATAGCAACAATGAACTTACTATACATTAATGTATGATGAGAATTAACAATGCCAAGTACATTAAAATAAACTATGTGCCTTTGTCCCTTGCATTAAAATAAGAATTGCTGGAACATACTTTACTTAAAGCTGATAGAATAATCTACAATAATATTTTTTCCAAGCTGGTAGAATCAGTAATAATATTTTTAATCAGTTATTTGGTATTGTGTAGGCTACAGGTGTGTTTACAGGTGTGTTTGGTCTTGGTCTTTTTTTTTTTCCTGGCAGTGCTCAGAGGTTATTCCTGGCTCTATGCTCAGAAATCGCCCTTGGCAGGCACAGGGAACCATATGGGATGCTGGGATTCGAACCATCGTCCTTCTGCATGAAAAGCAAATGCCTTACCTCCATCCTATCTCTCTGGCCCCCTGTTTGATCCTTTAATTACATTTGCCCTTTCTTCTAAATGGACAATGGGATTGTACTTTGTTGATTAATAGTTGACTAGCAAGAATCATATCCAAGAAGAATAAGTATTTTTCTGATTTCTGTTGACTACCAAGAATCATATATAAAAGAAAATAATAAGTACTTTTCTGATGTCTGTTTATGGTAAATGAAACTGATGACAAGAATTTACAATATACATATAATGTTTAGATGACTGTCTAATGATTATGCTGACATTAATAAATATTCTGTAACAAAAAACATGTTACACTTAATCTATTCAACTTCCTACTATTGATAACTTTGCTTAAATATGAAGAACTCCCAATAAATCAGACTCAGTTCCAACTAGTCTTGAGTATGTCTGGTTTTTGAGGAACCACTCTTCACCGACTCCTCGCTCCCATTCTCCTATAGAATAACCCTGAAACCCCTCTCAGTGCTTCCTGACTCAGCCGGCCTGTGACACCAGAGTCTAACCAGAAACACCTGCATTTGCACCCAAAGCTGCATTTGACAGCCTGAAAGCCTCCAGTATATGGTACCTACTGCTGATGGCAACAACCCATGAAACATTGTGCCCCTGAGCTGAGGGGCTAAGCATGGCTACTAGGAAGTGCCAGAATGGAGTGGACAGCCCCTGAATATGTCCTGGCATCAGTCAGCCTGGGCAGGTCTGGGCCATGCTCACAAACAGAGCAAGAATAGGGGCACCATCACCACTGGGAACCCCCAAGAGGCAGCCTGGCCCCACCCCACAGCAGTCAGAAGTGTCTCCTTGAGGGTCATGTCCTTAAGCCAAGAAAAGCCAGAAGGTGAAAACCATCACCTGGGTGTCAGGCATGCTGGGAACCATGATATGACAGGATCAAGGGATGAGGATACTAATTGGACCAAGGGAAAAGGACTGAGGGACAAGGAAACCGAATGGATCAAAGGACTAGGATACCAACTAGACCAAGAGAACAGGTAAATTGAAGGACCCAGGAGCTTTTGGCACTGAGGTTTAATCCACGAAAACGATGAGCTAAAGGTCAATGATAGGGTTTACTGGTACCCCACACCACAGGGCACCTTGGTAGCTGGTAATGCAGGGGTCAGGCCTCAAGCAGGAATCAGGCCAGTCCCATGGTGAGAATAAGTCAGCTGTGACCTAGAGATGGCCTCAAGACCAGAAAGTAGTCTTGGGATAGAGTGATAGGACAGGGGGCATAGGTGCTTACTTTGTATATGGCCTGCCTGAGTTCACCCTGGAATACCACTAGAAGTGATCCCTGAGTGCAGAGTCAAGAGTAAGCCCTGAGCATCACAGAGTGTTGCCCAAATACTGGCAGGACTGCTGAGTACAAGAACACAAGAAAGAAAACAGAGCCATAGTCCAGAGCGATATAACATAGCAGGTAGGGCATTTGCCTTGTATGTGGCTGACCAGGGTTCAATCTCAGGCATACCATATGGTCCCCTGAGCCTGCCAGGAACAATTTCCGAGTGTAGAGCCAGGAGTAACCCAAGTGCCACCAGGTGTGGCCCAAAAATTTAAACAAAACAAAAACACCAAAAAACCCACAAACAAACAAACCAAAAAAAAAAAAAACCCAATGTTTTGCTTCCTTCTTCTTTCCCCAGAATGCACTAGACCGAAAAGGACACAGGGCCCAGGCAGAAAGAAGGGAGACCAGTGTTCCTGGGACCATTCAAGCCTCCAAGTACCAACTGAAAAAAAAAAAAAATCTTAAGAAAGGGGCCAGAGTGATGGTGGAAGCAGTAAGGCATTTGCCTTTTATGCGCTAGCATAGGACGGACCTTGGTTCAGTCATCCAGCATCCCATATGGTTCCCCAAGCCAGGAGCAATTTCTGAGCACGTGGCCAGGAATAACCCCTGATGGTTACCAGGTGTGGCCCCCAAAAGAAAACAAACAAACAAACAAACAGAAAATTTAAAAAAATCCCAAGAAAGTGCATCTCAGTGAGGAGGGGGTAATAAATAAATAGCTTTATTTCCTAAGAATGGAGAGACAGAAAGGGGAGTGTCGGGGTCTTCTGAGGCCCCTTTTCTGACACGAGGCAATGACTGACACTAGGTAGGGCTCACCAGGAAAGAGGCCCAAGTGTACCAGGACATTCAGCTGAACTCCAGCAAGACCAGAGTGAGGAAAGAAAGGTTCCAGAAACAGGGTGCAGAGCTGTCTGGTTCCAGGGTCTGACTCTTGTTCCTAAGCCTGCCTCACACTGTCCTTTGCTAGTAAGAAGAGTCAACGGGGAAAGGAAACAAGCACAGCTCTGGTAAAAAGACTGGAGCCGTCCCACTGCTCAGTTAGCGAAGAGCCTAGGAAAAGGGACAGCTACTGAGAGGCCAAGTCAGCTAGGATCTGGGAAGATCAACCCTGGGAAAGAGCTGTTGGGATAGGGGTACGATTGATCCAATGTTTTGCTCCCTAGTAAGAGTCACGTGGCCCAAGATATAGCCATTGGTGTGTTCCTGACCAGCTGCCTCTCCATTCCCTACCTGTTGAATTATCAGAATTACCAGGGGGAGGGCTGCAGTAAGATGGGGATTTGCTTTGCACACAGCAGACCCGGGTTTGATCCCTAGCAGCCCAGGTGGTCCCCCGAGCCCACCAGAAGGGATCCCTGAGTGCAGAGCCAGGAGTAACACCAAATATTACTAGTTTCCTCCCCCAAAAGTTACAGAGGTGGTAGATGGACTGAGGGAGCCGGCTGTGCTCACAGAGAAAGCAGAGGAAGGAGTTGAGCTTTGCCCCAGCTGTGGGGACAAAGAGGTCAACTGTGTTGCAACAGGGGTCTGGGAGCTGATGGGGATCACAGAGTGCTTGATGGGGGAATGCAGGGGGAAGGGAAGGAGTAGCAGCTGCTAGAAGGCTCCTGGGGTCAGAATGGGGAGGCCCTGCACCCACTCAGCAAGGCAGTGGAAATGGAGGGCTTCCATTTCCATGGCTGGAAGAGCTTCCAAGTAGAGTGGGGTGTGGGGTGGGAAAGTCACGACTCCCCGGGGCCAGGGCCTGCCATCACAGCGTCACATGGTCCAGAAATCGCAGTCTGGAGGCAGACCTGGGACCAGGCGGGTAGGCGGCGAGGGGAAAGGAGGACCAACTGGGGTGCTCTGGCACTGCACCGTCCGACTGACCTGCCCTGATCAGGTGAGCCCGGAGACCTGCAGGAGAACGGTCAGGAACACACTATGTAACTTACCCTGCAAAACTGCGAACAGAGCAGCTTGGATGTGGCGCCGCTCAGTCACTTCCGGTGGGGGCGTGGCTTGGAGCAGGGGCGGGGCCTGAGTGGTAAACAAGGTCGAGGCGGGACCTGGTGAAGGGGCGGGGCCAGGACTGCAGACACTAAGAGGAAACACGGCGCGGGGCGTGGCTTCAAGGGCGTGTGCCCGAGTCGGGGCGGGGCCTGGGCGGGGCCGGGACTGCTGGAAACAGTCAAGCCCGGAAGAGGGCCCGAGGGGGCGTGGCCTACGCTGCAGGAAAGGAGGAGCGGGGCGGGGCCGGCCCTGGCGCGCTGGGCGTGGCCTGCGTTGGGCGGGGCCTGATTGCGGAAGTGTGGTCGGACGCAGAGCCGGGGCTGAGCAGAGCTGGTTCAGAGCATGCTCAGTGGCATCGGGTTCCCCCAACCCCAGCCCTGCAATGCGCAGTTTTTTTTGAGCGCCAGCAAGTAGCAGCCCAGGGTCCCCCTGCGTTCAGGTAGCCTGTTGGGCTCTGCGCCTCAGTTTATCAGGCGTCAGCCCTGTGTACTGCCTTGTGCAACAAGCCCCAAAGCGATTTGGAGGCTGGCGTTGCAACGTGGGGATGGGGCCGCCCCAGAGATGCTGAACGTCCTAGAGAGGAGACTGGGATTGCTGACACTGGTCAGAGGAAGGGACTTCTAATAGCTAGGGGGCTCCAGTATCTTTGGGAGGGTCCTAGTACCCTTTCAGGCTATACAAGCAGACTGGCCCACAGAACCAAAGTGCAGAAGTGTGGAAGTCTCTCATGCCAAAACTCTCTGGGAGTGTGCCACTTTCCAGGACAGCCCCAGGCACTGCAGACACATCACATCCTAAGCATGGGGTCATCCCTGAGCTTTCCACACAGTGGGCACTTCCTAGGCTCCGAGCAGGGCTCCTGCAGGCCTACCACCCCTATTAATGAATTATTAATAATGCTCATATATCATATACCAGTCAGTCTCAATACCAAGGTATGAATTTTGGCTGAATCCCTATAGGTGAGCTGTGACCATCAGGACCAATGTCTTTTCCAGGAAGAAAAGCAGAATTTAGAAGCTCCCTACCATGTGGCCGTTAGCTCAAAGTGAGCATGGGATAGACTCCAGAAAGAGTCATATGGTCGGGAGGGTTACTGAGGTGAGGGGAGAGAGGACTGGATGGATCCTTCTAGCCATGATCCCTCACCTTCACCTAGAACAGGTGGGATTCCTGCAGATGCCTGGCCAGGGAACACAGACTGAACATGAGGGTTTGGACAAACCATGAGCAGTTGGGGTGCTCCTGCGTAAGGCCCAGCACTGGCCAAATCTATTTCTAGGAGACACCCCTACCTAAGTGTGAGCTGATAAATCCTCCATTCCAGGCCCT
>PVKC010013531.1:6767-22992 GCA_004027635.1 Crocidura indochinensis | reverse complement strand
GCCAGATACAACAGCATAGAAGAAACAAGATTTTTTAATATATTTTTAAGCATCATGTTTACGAATAACAGATGTTTACTTCAGCCTCTATCTACTCTTTCCAACCTAACTCAGTTTTCTCTTTCAACACATTAAATACCTCTAGGAACTAATTTACTACACAAAATTTTTTTCTCTAAAGGTGAAAAGATGAAAGCATCAACATTTTAGGTCAAGATGTTGGCTAATATCCAGGGTAGAGAGTGAGTCAAAATCTTTATTTCATTATTATTTGATTAGATTCTGATCCATTCCAAATTACTTAATGCATTTTTAGAATATTTATCCATCAACTATTGTATTGAAGAATGTGCAAAGTAAAGAATGAAAACGATTGAGGCTGGAGGGTAGTACATTTTCTTTGCATGTGACCTACCTGAGTTGAATCTCCCAAAACCATTTGGTCCCCGAGCACTGCTAGTAATGATTTTTGATTTTTTGCTAATAATGATTTAATGATTTTTCAGATCCAGTAGTAACCCCTGAGTTCATCTGGGTATAGGCCCCCCAAAAGAATAAAAACAATTAAGAGAAAAACTAAAACTGTAGTTAACAGAATCAATAAATTAGCTTAATACCATACTAAAAATGCTTTTACAGATTTTTTTGTCTTGGAAATAATAATGAATCTATATTAAAATATAAAAGGAAGGGGCCAGAGCAATAGCACAGTGGTAAGGCATTTTTCCTCGCACGTGGCCAACACAGGAAGGACCCTGGTTTGAATCCCAATATCCCATATGCTCCCTGAGCCCACCAGGAGCGACTTCTGAGCTCAGAGCCAGGAGTAACCCCTAAGCAATTCCAGATGTGGTCCAAAACCAACATAAATGTATATTGGAAGTATAAATGTGAAACATCTTGATACATAGCTATTACTATTTAAATTATTTGATACTTCATATTATTACACAAAAAATACATTTTTGTTATAAATACAATGAATCTTACTTTATTATGTAAGATCTTAGCTACTTTTCTTACCCAGGAAACTTTTATAAAATACATTACTTAATAAGTTGAATAATACAGTTGAGATGGAATTAAATTAAGAAAATTAAAGAATAAAATGTCTAAATCCAGATACTGTCATTCTACCTTCTGTCCTTTTTAAATATCAAAAATACAATTTTTCTCCTATTTCTTATCATAAGTAGAAGTAGTCAAAAATAAATAAGATCTGATTCAATTAAGGACAGAGATCAAGAACAAGAATTCCAAGTTCTAGTCTAAGTTCTAAAATTGGACTCTTATTATCTATGAATCACTCACACTTTTTTCTTTTGAGAGATTACAGCAGGCAGGCAGAAGGAGCATGGGCTTGAGAAACACAAATACCTGCATATGAATTCTAATTAAGTTTTATTAGCCACGTCACTTCAGGATAGGACTTAATTTCTTTGAGTTTAATATATATAAAATATGAAATAAAATAGGGGTCAGGAATGTGACTCAATGATGGAATACATATTTTTTCTTTTTCTATTCTTTTATTTTCTTTTTTCCTTTTTTTTTTTTTTTGGTTTTTGAGCCACACCCAGTGGCACTTGGGGGTTACTCCTGGCTCTATGTTCAGAAATCGCACCTGGCAGGCTCTGGGGACCATAGGGGATGTGGGGAATTGAATCTGGGTCTGTCCTAGGTTGGCTGAGTGCAAAGCAAATGCCCTACTGCTGTGACATCACTCTGGCTCCACATATTTTTGTTTCTTAAGTTAAAATAAATTGATTAATTTTATCATGGTACCATGATTTACAACAGTGTTACTACACAAAACATTTCAACATTATATTCCCACTAGAGTATCTGCTGTCCTCTACAAATGTCCTCGTTATCTCTCCAATATGCTTTTCTCCTTCTACAGGTAAGCACAGTTCTACATATCAGCTCTACAATTTTGTTGTCTTTGACCATTTATTGCTCCTTCACTATGGTTCTTTATATTATATACGTGAGATACTTATGGATCTGTCCTTCTCCTTTTAATTGATCTGACTCAACATGATGACTTCTAATTCCATCCACTCAGGGACAAACTACATGTATGAAACCTGTGCTTGATCTTAGTAGATAGCAAGGAAAAGAGCTCCAATGAACAACATTGTGGGTGTGAATCCAATAATCAAATTGCTAAATTTTTTAGAGGGGGTGGTTTTGGGGCCACACCTGGTGACGCTCAGGGGTTACTCTTTGCTATGAGCTCAGAAATCGTTCCTGACTTGGGGGATCGTATGGGACGCTGGGGCTAAAACTGCAGTCTGTCCTCGGTCAGACTTGGGCAAGACAAAAGCCCTAGTGTTGTGCCACCACTCTGGCCCCCATGTTGTCAAATTTTGTTGGTGAAGATCTAACAAAGTGTGTGATGTACTCAAGTATTATAATTCATTAATTTCAAAGAAAGATAAATTTTCTTGGAGCTCTTTTACTTATACTATATTTTGTGTTGTATTTAAGAACTTGTTGACTTCTATTCAAATTTTGGCACTAGGTAATTTGGTAATAGGTAATAGGTAATTTGTTGATACCTCACCCCATCACCTATGTGATACTCATGCCCTAAGTTCAGTTCATAGTAATACAGAACAGGTCAAAATATAGGCACATATGCTGTCATGCTAATTTTGTGTTTGATAAGGAAGCTGGTCACCTTGAAATTATGCAAACATTCATTTTCCTGCACCATATTTAATCCCTCCAGGACTGTTTGACCAATTTTCTTCTAAAGGTAGAATAAAATCTGAGACAAAAGTAGCACTAAATCAAATGTCTATTATATTCTATCATATATTTCCTTTCAGTTTCTATCCAACATTATTTTAATATCCCTAGAGATGTCATTTCATCACACTTCTTGGGAAGATTTTTCTTAAATAGTAATTTTTACTGCCAGAGTGTTTTCGCTTCCATTCAAAAGAAATCTTCCTCACTATCTTATCCTAAATCTGATTAATTCTTCCTGTCTTTTCAGTATTTTTCTTGTCATATTTTGTCATCAATTATTGGTCCCCCTTTTGCCATTACTTAGCTGTACCAGATATAATCTTTGTCTTTAATTATTTCTCATAACTCACTCTTTTATCACTGCAATTGTCATTTTCTCCTCTGGATTAATCCACTTATTTTACAGGGAAGACAATGGCTCAATTCCATGTTACTTTGAAAGTATAGCACAAGCACATATATTTCACGTAAGATTGAAAGAATATAGCTTTTTGATAATTTTTTAAATAAAAAAACTAATTAACCTAGACTTCAAACAAAATGGCTATTATTACTTTTGTCTTTACCACTTCATTCATTTTGCTATCAAGGAAAATATGCATGAGGAAGTTTTAGTCTTCATGCATTATCCTAGTACTACCACAGCAAACCTGTGACATAGTTATAATTTACAATTATAATACACAATTCACAATTATAATTCATAATTCACAGATGAAGAAACTAAGATTCAGGAAAGTGAAATGAGTTGTTCAAAGTCTGGTTCCAAATATCATTTTTTCTTTTCTTTGTTTTGGTTCTGTTTATTGATGTACCTGTTATTTTTAGGTTTTTTATTTCTAGTTTTGTGCTCAGGACTCATTCCTGACTCTTTGCTCAGATAACTCCTAGTGGGGCTCAAGGGACCTTGTGGTGCCAAGAATGGGATCAGTATTGGCCATGTACAAGGAAAGTTTCATACCCCTTGTGCTATCTCTCCGGATCAGGGACAACTTTTAAACATTATGTTATTCTGCCCACCTATCCTTTTCATATTGTGCCTTTGCTGTTATCTTTGGAGAAATAAATACCAAAATCTAGAGTATTTTCTTATTTCCCTTATATATTTCTAAAATTATTTATACTAATAACTAATAGCAATAAAGAAGACAAGATTTTATTGAATATGTTTAATTTATTTAATTTATATATTTATTTTTTACTTTCTAATAGGCAACACCCAAAGTGATGACAATGCGCAATATAAGCAAGGATGTAGGAAAATATGTTTTCTCATATCATGTAGTTAGTGTTAAATTCAAATACATAGGCCAGGGAGGGAGACCAATAGGCATGTTTTGCATTTGCAAACTCCTCCCCGAGCCTACTAGGAGCAACTCTGAACTCAGAGCCAATAGTAACCTCTGAGCAATTCCAGATGTGGCTCAAAAACCAAATATATATATATGCATATACATATATATGTATATGTATACATGTATGTATATGTATACATATGTATAGCACCCCTGTGATGTTAAGGGACCTTCAGGGAAAGATCCGGAGATGCTTCAGAGTTCAATTTATTATAATACATAGTGCACCAATGGGAAGCTTTTTTGAATAAACAAAAACTGAAAAAAATTGTTGTATAGGCATTACTTCAATTACTTTGCAGTGTCTATCAACAGGTTTAGTTTAGTGGCTTTTTTTTTTTGTTTGATGTAGTATTTCCTTTAATTTTTTTAATGGAGGAGAGGTATACCCAAGAGGTGTTCAGGAGATCTTGGAAACTCTCCTGTTATTTTTTTTCCTTTAAAATATGAGTTCAATTTTACTACAATGTACTACAATAATAAATGAAGAGTAGGCAATGTGATACTGCAGGAAACATGTCTTTTCCTTAAAAGGAAATGCAATTTTAAAAATATGGTAATTTTAAAGTATACTTTAAATTTTTTAATTTACTTTATTTGAAGAGTATATCTCACATAGTTTTAAAGAATGCTTTTAAAAATATAAAAATGAAATTTAAATCAAATTTATCATTTATTCTAAACTCTGGGTTTAATTTGACATTTTTCTTTTATACTGTACTTTGTAGTGAATTCTTAACTAGATATGGATTAACAGGCATCCCTTCATTTGAAAGATTAGTCATACCACATAGTAAAAGAAGACAGATCTTTCTGGCATAATGAACTCTTGCCCAAGTAAGAATTCTGCTGAAACTTTTAAGAACTTAAAAGAAAACAGATTCTAATTGATTTTTCTCTGTGTCACATAGTCCCAAGAACTCTATAAAGATCGAAGTAAATTAAAGCAAGAGAGGGCTAATATCTGAATGACACCTCTCCCTCAACTCTCACTGGACATGCACCTGGACTTTATGACTTTTCGGTCCATGAAAGAATCAAGGAAAGACCTAGGATGTGTTTTTTCTCTACAGAATGCTAGTAACAGAGTCACCTGTTGACATTTTATCAAGCAGTGAAATGTCAACAACAACAACAAAAAAAATGTGCTTCTGTCTGAAGGCTTGTCCTCATCTGCTGACAACTTCTCAAAGAAGGGTAAATCATTTCCAGCAGTGAGAGAGCAGGGAGCAGGAGTTTCTGCATTCAGACCTGATGCTGGAAGCCCCTGAAATTTTGCAGACAACTGCCTTATAACTCATGTTAATTCTTATTTTGGGGGCGGGGGAGCGGTTTAGGCCACACCTGCTGACACTCAGGGTTACTCCTGGCTATGCACTCAGAAATTGCTCCTGACTTGGGGGACCTGATGGGATGCCGGCGTATTGAACTGCGGTCTGTCCTGTGCTAGCTTGCGCCACCATTCCAACCCCTATTTATTCTTGACCAACTGGGCCAATGTAAGGTTCCAAAGATTTAAAACTATTTGGGCCCTTGCAGGCCAGGGAGTTTTCAGAGTACCCATGCGATGTTAAGGGACCTTCAGAGATGCTCAGAGAGCCATGTGGCACCAGGAATTAATTGAAAATGGCTGACTACATGCAAGGCATATCCTATAACTCCTATACTAGTTCTCCATTACGAAGAGAAAAAGACCTTAACCTATCATTTGCAATGAGTTACTACAGATGTGCACCCTCTGTATTTAGACAAAACTCAGGTGAAAACAAGCTATTGCTATATTTCTTATAATTCAGTACCTAAAATGTTTGTCCTTCTGTTATTGTGAAGATAGATATTTTGTAGTAGACTTTCCAAGAGCATTCAACTTTGATTTTCCCCAAAATTATGTGTGTAAACAGTGAAATTTTGGTCCTATTTGGAAAGAAAGGTGCCAATTAAATTGTCTCTTCTTGCATGTCAGATGTGGAGCTGCAGTCAAGTGCTCCACAGATGTTCTCCAGAAGAAAATATTCAGAAGAAAAATTTTTTTGGTTTTTGGCTTTTGGGTTACTCCTGGCTCTATACTCAGAAATCACTCCTGACAGGCTCAGGGGACCATATGTGATGCCAGGATCTGAACCACCATTCTTCTGCATGCCAGGTGAACGCCCTACCTCCGTGCTATCTCTTCGGTCACAGAAGACAAATTCTTCACATGAGAAGAGGGAAAATTAAGAGTGACACATGACATTTACATTTACACTTAAAGTACTGTGGCATTTGAGCCAACATTAATTGTAAATTTCTCTGGGACAATCTTTTTGTACCTAGAACATTCTGTAAACCTGGCTAAATTGAGAATAGTTTTCCAGAGAACAATCTCTGTAGAGAAGACTGTTGTGGACCTGAATTTTGCCAGAGAGTCATATGAATAATCGTAATATATTTATATATAAAATGTCATAAAACCTATCAATATTAGTCCTCAAGGAAAATGTTGACTCTTCTCTTTAGAAAGTCAATTAACAAAACGGATTTGAGGGGATTGTAAGTGACACCTAATAGGCAAACTTCCTATTTGTAAATGAGGCTGTTAACTTGAATCCTAGGCAAATAGAGAATTTACATATTAAGAAACCATCCATGATCCACTTCTGGGGGGATAACTCCAACAACCTTTTATTTTAGGTGGAGAAGGAATATTTATAATGTGTCTAATCCAATAAATTTAGAAGGAAAGTGGAGAGTAGAAAAAACAGAATCTGGTCAGGTTAGGAGGAAAACAGGATAAGTGCTCTGTTTAAGGGAAAAACAAGATGTGTACTTTGTTTAAAGAAAAAATAGGACATGAGCTCTATCTAGGGAAAAAACAGGGTGCTTGTTTTATATAGTAAGAAAAGCACAATATTTGTTTTGCTTTGGGAGTAAAACAAGATTTTTGCTGTTAGATTCTGTTATGCTCTTGTTTCTATTGCCTTGGACATTTGTTATAACTCTGCTATGTTTTTATATCCCCCATATAAGACTGTCTGTATCTTTTCCTCTCTAACTTCACTCAGCATATTGCTCTCCAGACTCACATAGAGTAGATAATTGCATGAACTCACCTTTTCTTATGACCAAATAGTATTCTATTGTGTAGATGTACCATAGTTTCTTTATCAAATCATCTGTTCTTTGACAGATTGCATTCAGATTTTGACTATTGTGAATAGTCCTGCAATGAATATAGGAGTGCATAAGTCTTTTCTACACTGCATTTTGTATCCTTAGGGTATATTTCAAAAAGTGGTATTGCTGGGTCATAAGACAGCTTAGTTGGCAGATTTTTGAGAAATGTCCATATTGTTCCTAAAATGTCTGAGCCAGCAGAAATACATCAGTAATGAATGAGTGTCACATTTCCCTTGGCCAGCTCTAGTTGTTATCTTTTGATATGTGCCAGGCTCTGGTGAGAATTAATGGAAGGAATGTAAATGAGTTTATACTCAATTAAAAAGGTCTAAATTCTGCCAGATCTTTTTGATTAATTGATTACAGGTATATGCAGCAACTCATTTTTCCCACTCATTTAGAAAAATTGGGGTCATTTAGGCCCAGATGGATTCATTAAAAAATTTTATCAAACCTTTCAAGAGGACCTGATGCTAATCTTTTTCAGGTACTTCCAGGACATTGAAAAAACAAAAACACTCCCAAATAGATTTAATGAAGCTAACATCACCCTGATACCAAAAGATTTATATAGATGTTACAAACAAAAGAGAACTACAGACCAATATCCCCAATGAACACATATGAAAAAGATCCTCAACAAAATTTTAGCAAACAGGATCCAACATTTCATCAAGAAGGTCATACACCATGACCAAGTAAGATTCATTCTAAGGATACAAGGATGGTTTAACATACATAAGTCAAAGTAATAAACCATATGAACAAAAGAAAAAACCCAAATGATCATATCAATATATTCAGAGAAAGCATTTGATAAGGTCCAATACCCATTCTTGATAAAAACTCTCAACAAGATGGAAGTGGAAGGATCTTTCCTCGATATACCCAAAGGCATTTACCACAGGTCCATGGCAAATATCATATTCAATGGAGAAAAACTGAAAGCCTTTCTTCTAAAATACAGCACAAAACAAGGCTGCCCCATCTTGCCATTCCTATTCAGGATATTACTGAATGTACTGGCCTTAGCAATTAGACAAGAAAAGATTATCTAGGGCATCCAGATAGGAGAGAAAGAAGCTCTCACTGTTTGCAGATGACATATACTATATTTAGAAAATCCTGGGGCCCGGGAGATAGCATGGAGGTAAGGTGTTTGCCTTTCATGCAAAAGGTCATCGGTTAGAATCCTGGTGCCCCATATGGTCCCCCGTGCCTGCCAGGAGCAATTTCTGAGCATGGAGCCAGGAGTAACCCCTGAGCACTGCCGGGTGAGACCCAAAAACCAAAAAAAACAAATCCTAAAGACTACTAAAGAACTCCTAGAAACAAGAGATTCATATAGCAAAGTGTCAGGTTACAAAATTAACAAACAAAAAGTAATTGCCTTCTTACACACAAATAATAATGGAGAATAAATAGACATTACAAAAAAATCCCGTTCACAATAGTTCCACAGAAACTCAAATACCTTGGAGTCAACTTCAATAAAAAGGTAAAGGACCTATACAAAGAAAACTACAAAACATTGCTTCAAGAAATAAAAGAGAACACAGGAAATAGAGACATATACACTGTTCAAGGATAAGGAGGACTTGCATAATTAAAAGGACAATACTCCCCAAAGCATTGTACAGATTTAATGTTAATTACTCTAAAAAAACCCATTACATTTTTCAAAGAAGTGGATAAAACACTCCTAAAATTCATTTGGAACTATAAATTGCTCATGAATATCTAAAACAACCCTTAGAAAAAATATGGGAAACATTACTTTCCTCAACTTTAAATTGTACTACAAAGCAATAGTAATTAAAATGGCATGGTATTGGAATAAAGACAGATCCTTAGATAAGTAGGATAGACTTGAGTATTCAGAGAATGGCCCCCAGACATAGAATCAATTAATCTTTGATAAAGTGGCAAGAAATGCAAAATGGAGCAAGAGAGCCTCTTCAACAAGTGGTGTTAGGATAACTAGTTAACCACAAAAAAGTGAACTCAAAGATAGGAACTCTCATTCACTGCTGGTAGTTATGCTACCTAGGCCAGCCTTTCTGAAAAAATAATATGAATAGTCCTCAAAAAACTGGAATTGAGCTCAAATATGATCCAGCAATACCACTACTTAGAGATATACCTGAGGAACACAAAAACACAATGCAAAAGTTTCCCTCTGCGCTCCTTTGTTCAGTGCAACACTATTTACAATAACCAGAAATTGGAGACAATCCAGGTGCCTGACAAAAAATGAGTGGCTAAAAATACAGTGCCACACCTACACAATGGAATATGATACACTGTTAATAAAGAAGTCATGACATTTGTTTATATATGGATGGACATGAACTTTCATGCTTAGTGAAATCAGTCAGAGGGAAAGAGATAGCCACAGAATAGCCTCACTCATCTGTTGAATTTAAGAAAAATAAAAGATAGTATTGTAATAATATTCAGAGACAATATAGATGAGGGTTAGAAGAACCATCTTACGATATGATGCTTATTACAAAGAGATGTGGGTGCAGTTAAAGAAATAACTGCACCAAGACAATGATAGTGAGAGAGAAAAATAGAATGACTGCCCAAAATATAGGCAGGGGGAATATTGGTAGCAGGAAAGTTTAATTGGTGATGGGTGGTATATATTTGATAACTGAAACCAAACAATGAACATTTTTGTAAACATGATGCTTAAGTAAATTAATTATAAAAATAATAAAGGAAATAATAAAAGAAAAAATTGGGTCATTTACAATTACTCAGAAAATTAGACTTCTAATTTTATAATATTTAGAGGGAGATTTTACAATCCCTTATATTCCAGGTAACATAAAATATTTATCAATGTATAAGAAAGTTCCCATTGGCAGATAAAATTCAATTACTTTGACTCTCTTCCCCTTCCAACTGATGCTACGCTCATATATTTTTTTCTATCACTCTTGGTTGTAGTAGTAAGACTAACGTAGTGTATTTTCAGAGAAAATAGTTGATTAAAATTTCCATTTCTTTTTATTTCTTTCCCTTTTCTCATTTATTATATTATATCATCTTTATAATTAGCATCCTGCATGATACTTTTAAGTGTTCAAATCATCTTTGTCACCACGCCTTGCATCTTTTGGTTTTGACCCCATTAATAAAAACAAAGTGATTCCACATTATATACTCTCCACCAATATTAAATTATGTGTAAACTAATGCCTGGGCCAATTTCCAGCAGAGAATTCTTCTCATTATTTTTCTCATTTAGTAGAGTGAATCAGGGAAGCATTTGGGAAGCAAAAGCCTAGACTCATGATCTCTCAAGAGCTTTTCTATTCCTGTGAGTCAAGAGTCATAAGGAGGTTGTATAATACTCAAAAAGATAATGCCTAGCCTTTCACCGAGATGTTTATTAAGGAGCAAATTATCCTAATTCCCACGTCATTTCATTATAGTTCTTAGGAGCATCATTTTGGGAGATAAGAAGTGAAATTGCAGTTAACTAAATGCTAGCATCTGTTTAATTGTTTCAAATCTACAATATGTGGTAATTTGTAAAAAAAAATCCTCTGCCCTGATATACTGCATATATCTTCAGCTATAATAACAATTTATTAATTAGTTCATTTATCTATTTGCTTTACAGTTAAACATTTGTTAAAAGCTCATTAATTCACAAGTACTATACATAGATGGTTATTTACAAAGAAAAATTATTAAGAAATCATATGTTGAACTTTTTGACTTAAACATAAAATAAAATTGTTTGAAAAGTTTTGGAGGTTCCTGCAATACACGTTGAACCTTAGGTTTATACTTTGATACTGAAAATAAGACAGGTGTCTCAGTTGGAGGTCAGTTAGGGAAACAGTCCAGTAGGCAATGTCCATTAAGAGATTAATTGAGAAAAATGGGATCATAGGCAAACCAGAAATCTGTGGGCTAACTCTTAGAGAAAAAAACTATATGAGCATGCACTACAGCTGTTGTCATACATAACGTCTTTTCTTTCAGGAACACTCCATTCATCTCTTAAAGCTTTTTTACATGGTTGAGTTATGCCCACATGGCAAATGTGGGGTAAAAGAAACCAACTGTGTGCTCCCCTTTTACCCTGAAGCAATTGCAAAGTATGGGAGTAAAATTCACTCTTATCCACTGTCATGCTAACTTAGGTATGACATACATTTTAATGCTTTTAATGCTTCATTTGGGAGTCTATTGGGTGTTGATTATTCTGGAGGAATAAGCTAACCAAACAGGGCATTCCATCACCTTAGTTATTAAAATTCTAAACCGATAAGCTCATTTTTGTTGATTCAAATGGAACACAAATATCTTTATACTCTTTGCCTACTTGGAGAGCTTCAAGTGTATAGCTCTTCTTCAGACTTCCTGTCACCTGTCTTCCAATCTTGTTCTAAGTCCTTGCTGTTTAGTAAAAACTTTGACCACTACCCAGGAGTCAGTACATAAACACACAGCTATTCATTTCTCCTCCAAAGTGAACAATCATGTGTACTATTCAAAATTCTGTCCATAGCAAGAATTTTTGATCACTGCTCTCCTTTGGTAATGTCTCAGAAATTGGTATTATGCTAGAACTAATATATTTTTAGTTGGTACTCATCTATTGTGCAGCACATTGGGCTAGTATTTTTTACCCTTTGGCTCTGGTCATAGTAAAATCTTCATAAGACAACATTCCATCAGAAAAGGTGATGTATTAGGAGTAGTGGTCATAAGCATTTAGATCACTTCTTTATAAAACTTGTTTTTCAGGAGGATATGGGATGCAGAGGTGGAGGTGGGAACAGAGGTGGAGGGAGGACAACATTGGTGGTGGGAATACCCCTAATTCAATGTCACTATGTACCTCAAATATTACTGTGAAAGATTTTTAATCCACTGTGGTAAAAATAAAAATAAAAAATTTCTCAAAAAACACTTTATTTTTCAAAGGTCTATTAAAGAAGGCTGGACTAGTTTTTCTTTGATTTGGATGAACTGTTCATCTATGGATCTCTTAATTTTTTTAGTTAATGATTCTTTGAATTCCATTGCTAGGACATTAAATGCTGATATTATGTCCTCAAGCTATAAAGTTCATACATTTTGGAGAACTTGGGAATCTATTAGGATTTCTCTTTATATCCCCAGCTGCTAGTATCTTCCTTAGTTTACTCATTGTTCTTTGCATAGGGTGGGTTAGGGTATTGGGCTTTCAGGCTTGTATTTTTTTTAATGGTCTGTTTGGTTGTGTAGGAGGTGTTTGGATGTAAATCTATTTTAGAGCTTATTTTCTCTGGGAGCAAGTGTTTACCCAAGTATGGTAGAGGTATTAGATTCTGGTTAGTTAGGTTTGGAGGCTATATATTTTCAAAGGGAGAAAAGAGTTGGACCTGCCGTGCCTAGGACTGTCTGGTATAGCCCTAAGTGTCAGCAGGATTTGTAGGGCAGCGACTTTATGACCAGGGTGTGTATGTACAGCCCAGTGGTGGCGGAGGCACAGTGATGACGTCCTCAGAGTGGTCCTTTTTGTACGTGTCCAGGCAAGGTCAGATTTCTCCTATCTGTTCCCTTGTTCCAGCACTTGCACTCACTCTTTCCTCAGAGCTGTAAGGACCAGGCATCTAGATGGTGTCTCCAGTGCAATTCTTCCCTGCTTTCTGGGTGCAAGTTTGGTTCCTGTTTGTCCCCTGGTGGCTGCATTCACCTTCTCCCCAGAGCCGTAGGAACCGAGGCACAGAGATGGCCAACTAATGAATTAACTTTCAACTTTTCAGTTTGTAATACATATATATATATATGTATGTATATAAATATATATATTAGAAAGAGAAGGGTATAAAATAAAAGGGTATAAATAAAAATAGGGAATTCCATAAGCCTCTTTTAATCATATATTATATCAAAAATTAAAAAGCAAAATTCAGGGGCCCAGGAGATAGCATGGAGGTAAGGTGTTTGCCTTTCATGCAAAAGGTCATCGGTTCGAATCCCGGTGCCCCATATGGTCCCCTGTGCCTGCCAGGAGCAATTTCTGAGCATGGAGCCAGGAGTAACCCCTGAGCACTGCCGGGTGTGACCCAAAAACCAAAAAAAAAAAAAAGCAAAATTCATAAAATATAAGGAAATAATATTTTTAGGAGAATTTTCAAAGTTTATTTTGGGACATCACAAGTCCTGAAATAAATGTATTCTTGCTTTCTGAATTTGAAAATGACCTATATTCTATAGATATTTAAAAATATGTAAATTTTACTTACCACCAACTTACTATTGATTTTACAATTTACAGACATTTTAGTAGGTGCATCTTGATATCTGCATATGTGTACTAGACTCATCACACCCACAATCAAAGGTCCATCTTTCTTGTGTCTGATGATTCTCTTTACTATCCCTCCATTTCTCCAACTTTTACTCTGGTGCCCATATTTTTCACAGTATAAGAGTTATTTTTATTGTAGTCTGCTAGTTTGCATTAGTTATTTATATACCACATGCGAGCAAAACCATCTGGTGTTTATCTTATACTAACCGAAATTTTTCTTAGCATAATCACCTCAAGATGCATTCTTGTTTTTTTGCAAGGGATAAATTCCTTCTTTTATAATAGCTGAGTAGTATTCCAATTTGTAGATATACCACGAATTCTAAATTTAGTTTCAATGAATAAGTAATTAGGCACTTTCCACATCTTGATTATTATAAATAAGTTATGAATGTAGGAGTGTATACATATATTTTCAAGCTATTGTTTTCATATTCTTCAGACAAATAATTATGGTGTAGCTTAATCACATGGTGTTTCAAAAATATTTTCTATTTTATTTTTCATTGTGATGAATATCAGTCTGTACAAGAGTTTCATTTTCTCTTTATCCTTTCTCCAAAACATTATTCCTATTGTTTTTATTTTGGGATCATTCGCAGACATGCTCAAGGATTACTAATCACTCTTCACTTAGCAATAACTCATAACAGTGCTTGAAGGAACATAAAGGAAGTTGGGATCTAATCTCAGTTGATCACAAGCAAGGCACATGCCTAGGCTGTTGTACTGTCTTTCCAGTCTCTATTTCCAGTGCTATTTTTATACAAAATACTTTGTTTAGGTGATAAGTCGTTACGGTCTGTTTTGAATTTTCCTAATAATAAATGAAGTTGAAAACTTTTTATTTGACTATTGGCTATGTATTCTTGGGAGATGTGCCTATTTATATATTTTTCCCATTCTTTGGTTGACTTTATATTTTTGCTGTGAAGTTAATTTAATGCTTTATGTATTTTGGATATTAATATATTACTTCATTTATTAAGTTATTAGGACAACTGTCATCTGTTCATTGTACATCAAATTTACTCTAATTTTTCACTTGTTTGTTTTTTTGGGGTGGTGAAGTTATAATTTCTCTGGTATATGTACCATGTCAACTGTATTTTATTTTATGTAGTATATTGTTCTTCGCATTACATCCAAATATTTAATAAGTTTTAGCTAATGTTTTTGTATGATACAAATGATAATATAGGTGTTTGTGTATTTTTTTGTATGTGGTTTCTCAACATCATTTCATTGAAACACCACACCCTAGACCAGAATATCTCCCCTCCAACATCTGCCCTACCCTTCATTCACCACCAGAGTAAGTGCAATTCTGTAGACAATTTCTCATGCTCCATTTTTTTTGGTCATTCATTATTTTTTTACTGTGTTTCCTTATATACCGCTTGAGAAAGATCATTCTATATATATTCCCTTCTTACAAATTACTCAATCCAGCATGATACTCCCCAAATCTGTCCATTTAGCAAATAGTATGATTTCCTCTTATAGCTGAGTAAAATTACGTTGCGTTTCTTTTCTTTCTTTGCATGTTAATGAAATTTTACTTTAACAACAATGAATGACTGTGGAATCTATGTATCCGATATTGTTATTTATATAAATGTGAAATAACCAGTTATAGAACATGTTGTGAATTTCTGAATGGGACCCTACCAAGCATTAATACTTGATCCTAATGATTGATATACATAGAAAAATATGACTATTATTTTTTTTGGTTTTTGGGCCACACCCAGTGACGCTCAGGGGTTACTCCTGGCTATGTGCTCAGAAGTGGCTCCTGGCTTGGGGGACCATATGGGAAACCGGGGGATCGAACCGAGATCCGTTCCTAGGCTAGTGCGGGCAAGATAGGCACCTTACCTCCAGCGCCACCGCCCGGCCCCATGACTATTATTTTTTAATAATTACTTTATTTATTTATTGGTTACAAAATTGTTTATGATTGAGTTTCGGTCAAGAAACGGTGCTACTTCTACACATTGGAATACTATGTAGCTGTTACAAAAATTAAAGTCGTGAATTTGCTTTTATACATGGATATTTATGTAGAGTATTTTGCTGAGGAAAATTAGTCAGAGGGAGAGGATAGACATGGAATAATCTCACTCACTTGTGGGATATAAGAAAAGTAAAAGATGTATGGTAATAATATACAGAGACATTAATAATAAGGGTCAGGAGGACCGGTCCATTGTAGAAAGCTTGTCACAAAGAGCGGTAAGGCAGTTAGGGTAGAAAGGGCTCAGTATGACAATAATAGTTGAAACTAATCACTTTGGTCAAGAACTGGGTGCTAAAAAAATAAAAATTAAAAAAAATTAAAAAAAGGGTTAGATAAAGTGATATGCATGCTGTCCCTTCATTAACTATAGTGCAAACCACATCGTCAAAAAGGAAAAGAGACAGAGAGAGAGTAAGTAAGAAAAAGAGAAGTAAAATGCCCAAGAGACAGGTAGGGGGTTGGAGCATGGGAGGAAAACTGGGGAAATTGGTGGCTAGAAATTTGTGTACATTCCATTGGGTTTCTTTACATTCCATTGAGTTTCTTTCTTTCTTTCTTTCTTTTTTTTTTTTTTTTTTTTTTTTTTTTTTTTTTTTTTTTTTT
>PVKC010013530.1:0-22887 GCA_004027635.1 Crocidura indochinensis | reverse complement strand
GACCTTTTGCATGAAAGGCAAACGCCTTACCTCCATGCTATCTCCCGGGCCCCAGATCCAACTTCTTTTTAACAGCATGGTGTATTTGGCTGAACACTGAGATGTGTAATGCAAGGTTTGAGACAACTGACAGGTAACAAATATTACTATTTCTGGAGTTCATTTGTCTCATGACCTGCCACTCCTTCTGATTGTTTTCTGGGACTGATTCTCTCCATCCTTCCAACAATTTCATTCTATTGGCTTCTATATTTTTTCTTCTGCTGTCTCATCCTGTCTCTCACACTGTCTTGATTGGTCCTTTTAGACCCCTTCAGATCTTGCATTACTCTCCACCCCTCTCTAGAACTGCCACAATAAAGCCAATATCTTCACATACTGCTGTATTGTTGAAAACATGTGAGACTATGTTTTGTGCAAACTCATCACATGTGATGTCCATTGGTTTACTTTCTTGATAGATCCTTCTCTAACTGCTGACTCCCTTGGTTACAATCCCAGGTGTCCAAAAGCCCATCACTAGCATTCTTAATTTTCTTTTTTTCTTTGGGATTCTTTGAGATTTTGTCCCTGGACATCACTTTCATTTATCTTAGAAGGAGGAAATAACAGTAAGTGCAAGACTGAAATTCTAAAAGACTCTGTTATATTTGATATGTTAGTGGAGGCCCGTGTGTGAAAGTCCATTTGGCAAGTGGACTGATTTAGGTGATACACTGCAATCTAGGTCATGAAGGCTCTTTTGAGTCATAGATATAGATGGAACTTGTGGGTATGATTAAAAGTCTGGAGAGAAATCAGTAGGAGACCAATAGAATGAAATTGTTGGAAGGATGGAGAGAATCAGTCCCAGAAAACAATCAGAAGGAGTGGCAGGTCATGAGACAAATGAACTCCAGAAATAGTAATATTTGCTACCTGTCAGTTGTCTCATGATTCTCTTTGTATTTAATAACTATTTATCTGATTTATCTAAGAAAAATAGATAGGGGTATGTGTACAAGAATGATACAGATCTGGTAACATATTTTAAAGGTAGAAATGATCATAGTTGTTGATGAATTAAGTGCAGGGCCTGTTATTGGAGCACTGCTTAAGGATTCTCTTGAGGTGGGTAGTCTCTCTGTCATGCTAAAAGAACAAATCACTTTCCTTCTCTTGGTTAAACATAGATGATGGACGGAGAGTTTTTTGGGTAAAGCTTCAAATAATCATATTTAGATGGAAATGATTTATAGACAATAAATGGCAGAGTGCTTCTAATCCATAGGGAACAGGTGACAACACAGCTCAAGTGTGGCGCATCTTTGTTAAGTACAACCCTGTGTTTATAGTCTCTGTTTCTGTGTGGAACAGTATAAAGCATCATCCTTCATCAGATTTTCAGAGGTTATGAGAAACCATCTCTTACCAGTTTGAAAGGATGTAAAGTAATGAGTGAAAGTAGATCTGTAGTGTTCCAAAGGAGTAATCTGTGTTCTGTGTGCAAAAAATCAAACTGATTATAATTTGAGCCTTAATATATGTACATATATTCAGCAGAGAATCAACTAAGAGTCCATATTGTTTAATATCACTTTTTAAATTGGGATTTATTTAAAGGCAAACACATATATTTACTATGAACATTTCCTATGTTCTAAGTACTTGTTTAATACTCATACAATTCTACAAGAAATTGTACTGCTTAAGTTGGTTAAATATGGTAGTGAGTGAGAGAAATAGAATACCTACCTCAAATATAGACAGGGGAAAAGGGGAAGAGGGAGATGGAGGGAATTGGTGGTAGAAATGTTGCACTGGTGAAGAGAAGTGTTCTTTTTTATGACTGAAACCCAACTACAATCATGTTTGTAATATGGTACTTATAAAGATATTACTAAAAATAACTGATTAATAACACATAATACAAAAGTAGCATCTTGCCATTTTTAAGTGTCTAGGCCAGTAACTTTGAATATATTCACATTGTTGCGAATACTATTGTGGAACTAGAAGTTGAGCAAAACTGAAAGTTCAGCAACAGTAAAGCCATTGAGCTGGAAGACATCATTTTACTTTCTCTTTCTGAGTTTTATTAATTTAGACATCTCCTATAAGTATACTCATATAGTATTTGTCTCATTTGTGACTGACATAATTTATTTTACATAATGTGCTCAATGTCTAGCCATGTTGCAAAAACTGTGATTGGAATCACTTCTCTGTAGTGACTAAATAATAATCATATGATCCCTATTCCACTACAATGTAGTTTGTTTAGCCATTTTTATCTAGTCAGAGCTAGTAGTTAATTTTTTAAGATGGGGGATTGGATCACACTCAACAGTGCTTGAAGGATACTTCCAGCTCATTGTATAGGGAATGACCCCTGAGTGGTCAAGAAATCCAAAAACACTACATTCAAACCTGGGCTCCAGCAAACAAAGCATATGCTTTAAACTGTTGAGTTATCTCCCAAACCTCTACTATTTTTATTTAAAATCTCAATATTACATATGTTGATTTTGAGCCACAAAGAAGATGAGTAATTTGTCCAACTAGTAAGGTATAGCATAAGATTTTAACCCAGAAGAAGAGGCATAACTTCTATTTTGTCCACCTTAATTTCCCTGGACCTAGATGAATACAGCAAAGGTACATCAAAGAAAGTCAAGAAGTATCCAGGAATTAATTAAAGATGAAATAAAAATAAATATAATTTAGAACAAATGCATAGTGGCATGACGTTATTAGAGGGATCATAAATAACTCTGCACTTTCTTGCTTGGTAATGAGAATGCTTAGGATAGCATCTACTGAGATGAGATATTAGGAGGAAGAACAAATCCAAGGTGTCCGAAGGAACTCACTTTTAGACACTTTGATTTAAAGTGTCTGCAGACCCCCTATGAGAAGAAGTGCAGCAAGTCATTGAGTAAATAAAGAAGGATGAGGTACATTTTTTCCCTTCAGGGCACTCAGAGAGGTATCAGAGATATCGTCACAATTCAATAGTGCAATAAACAGGGAAGAGAAGAGGAGAAAAGATGAGGCAAGTAACAGAACCTCCCTTTTTGTGTAATCTTTTATCATCCTACCTCAAAGCCCTTTCTTTCACAGTGATGAGGGGGAAGTAGGATCATTGATCAGACACGGGAAGCTATTCTGGTCTTGCCACTTAAGCAGCAGGGTGCCTGGAATTGAAACTATTCTGGTTAATAGTTCTTCCCAATTGTTATTCCAATTAGGCCTGTTTCAGCTCTCTGTCATAGTGCACTTCCTTATTGTTTTGAAGAGAGCCTTCCCACAATAACTTGTTTTCTTTAATTATGTTAAAATATTGCCCACCCACCCTCTGACTGATATTTATATGATTTTGGAAGTCAGATGTCCAGTTAAGTGGATTTAAGAGGTAGGGCGATAGTTCAATATGACTGCTAGGGTATGGAATTGAAGGATAAGACACACAACTGGAATAAAGTTTAATACTTTAATCCATCGACCAAAAACACCCCCACACCTCCTGAAGGAGATGAGCCCCTCCCAAAGTCATGAGGAAGGTTATATAGGGAAGGGATATAGGAAGGCTCCAGCTTTCTGATGATCTTTAAAATGATTGGCTATTGTCTAAGGGTACCTTCCTACTGCTCCCTTGTCCTTCCCTGATAGGCTACCTGGTATGGCCTACAGTTAGCTTGGGGTGGGGTCTATGGAGATAAGCTTGTGAAGACATACACCATGTGATTCTTACAAAATGGCATTTCTTCCTTCTCTGAACATGTGGACTTTGCAAAATGGTGTTTGTCTTTGTTCAGAACTCAGGTACCAATAATGATGGAGAACACTTTGTATGTAGGAATCCTGGGTTCAATCCTCAGCTCAAGGTCCCCCCCAAGCATCAATGGAAGTGTCTCCTTAATACAGTGTCAGAAGTATCCCTCAATCACTGCTAGGTGTGCCCCTATTCCAAACAAAATTTTGAAAAAGGGTCAGGAAAAGGGCCAGAGACTAAAGTCAGAGGACTGAAACAATGTGAAGGTAGCTAGGGTGATCCCTGGCATTACATGAACCAAACAACACGTCCTTGAAACTTTACACTGAACCTCTAACTAGTTGGACCTAAAATTTCATGTGGAATCCTCAGACTTCTTTTTTTTTTTTGGGCCACACCCAGTGACGCTCAGGGTTACTCCCGGCTATGCACTCAGAAGTCGCTCCTGGCAGGCATGGGGGACCATATGGGAACAGGGGGATCGAACCGAAGTCCGTCCTAGGCAAGGCAGCAGGCATCTTACCTCCTGCGCCATCTCCCGGCTCCCTACCCACCAGACTTCTTGACATCACTCGGAAGTCCCAGTGTCCTTATCCCTCCCCCCCCCATTAAAAAGCCAAAAATTGTAGATGAGAAGGACCCAAAATATCTACTGAGTCACATATTTAAATGGCTTTTTTTGTTTGGCTTTGGGCCATGCCAGGTTGTGTTCAGGGGTTACTCTTGACTTTGTGCTCTGAAATTACCCCTGGTAGGTTCAGAGGACCTAATGGGATGCTTGCACGTACCTTTGCTACATGCAAGGCAAATGTCCTACCCACTGTGCTATTGCTCTGGCTCCTAGATTTAAATGGTATTTTAAGGGCAAATGTGACTGGCATTACTTGTCACAGGAAAGTGCCAAGGTGAAGGACCTACTGAGAAATAATTCTGAAAGTAGGGTAAAGATTGCAGATGAATGTTTATTCATTTCATCACTGTGACTTGATTTTCCTTCATACTTACTGCAGGGATTCCTTTTTAAACAATTTTTAAAATTATTTTTTGTTATGGAGTCACACTCAGCAGTACTCAGGGTTCACTCTTCATTTTGTGCTCATGGGTCACTCCTGACTGTGCTTGGGGGAACCACATAGGGTTCCAGAAATTGAACCCAGTTGGCTGTATACAAAACAAATGTCGTACCTATTGCTGCAGCCCTCATTTTTTGAAGTAAAATAAATATTTTTTTTAGAAAATATGAGAAATCAGAGAGAAGAGGGAGAACCCTATAAATAAACATGAAAAGTAACACACTTTAAAATTAGACTACATGGGTAATTCCAGAATAGAGTGTCAAAAGTTGGCTTTTACAATGGGGGAGATTTTGAGGTTGGGAGAGATTTTGGAAGGTTAAAATGGAAAACTGGGTTCACACGAACTATTGAAGTTAGCTTAGCAAATCATATTTTGCCTTGATGTTAGTTTTTTGCAAGCTAGAAACTTGCAAAAATTCAGACTATTACATTTTTTATGAGTTTTTATATTCATGTAAATGAATACACCCTAGCATTCTAGGAACATCAGTTAATAAATGGGGAAACACTTTCTCTAAACTTTATGGTTCCTGTTTTAAACACACATCAATCTTATGGGAACAAACTGCTATTTATGTCATTGAATAATAAGCTGAAAGCTTGAGTGGTGAGACTTCTTCAAGGTCATTCTACTTATAGTGGTAGAATCAGAACCCACTTAAGGTTTCTTTGCTTCTTTGTTCAGCACTTTTTTTCCTACCTTGCATAGTACCTTTCAGTCTGATCTTTGGGCAAAGGGTGCATCTTCAATTTTTTCTTATTTTATTTATTGGTAATTTATTTTTTGGGGGAGGCCACATCCTATAACGTTCAGGGGTTACTCCTGGCTATGGGCTCAGAAGTCGCTCCTGGCTTGGGGTAACATATAGGATGCTGGGGATTGTACTAGGGTCTGTCCTGTATGGGCCATGTGCAAGGCAAATACCCTACCGCTGTGCTATCACTCTGGTTCTATTTTTTCTTATTTTAAATATCCTTAGTACTCACATATTTAATTGGGTAGCTCCAGTGTCTGATCATCTCAATATGAGATTTGATAAAAACACAAAAATTTCTTCTCAATTTCTATAAAAAAATTTTTTTTTTTTTGGTTTTTGGGCCACACCTGGTGACGCTCAGGGGTTAATCCTGGCTATTCGCTCAGAAGTCGCTCCTGGCAGACACGGGGGACCATATGGGGAACCGGGGGATCGAACCGTGGTCCGTCCTAGGTTAGCCCAGGCACCTTAGCTCCAGCGCCACCGCCCGGCCCCCTCTATAAAAAATTTTTAAAAGAAGAGGAATCTTGCATGTGGGTAGGTTGCAATAACAGTGCATGATGATGGGGAAATGTGCATGCTTGGATGATAGATAAGTAGAATAATGGAAAAGAAGAAATTCTTGAAGGAAAGTCAGTCCTAAATCCCAGGCTCTATACTTTCTGATTCTGTTTTTGTAAACCAGGCAATCTCCCTGGGGCTCCGTATCCTTGTCTGTCAATTAGGAAATCCATTGTACCCGTTTTACAAGGCTTGTGAGAGAACTGGGTATGGTGTCAGGCTCCATATAATGCTAAAGCAGCACTGCAATTATCCTAGAGGCATCTGAACCTGAAACCTGATATATAATTGCTTCTCTCCACATGGGAAATATGACGAAGCACTTGTTCATTTCTTCCCCCACCAGGGAATAGCAGTTAACTAGGGGGCATTTGGTTGGGTTTGTAATCTTGTGTAAGAGCTGTAAGATTCTGGCAGAATAGAGCCACTTTAAGCTTTTTATTTTTCCTCTGCAATCTCTGCATGTAGAGACAGAGATAAGATTATTTATACCCCATTCCATTATTCACAGCCTCTTGGAATATAGCATTAAATAATTCAGAGACCATACTAGCTTGGGGATTGATGGTGAAACAGATAACTTTTTTCTTTTCTTTTCCAAATTCATCAAGTAGCAGCTGCAGAATAAAAACCCAGTTTCTGGTACAAGTACATGTGGAATAAGAGGAGCAAGTCCTACCAAGATATATGTATCTAAATACCCTTCAGGACTGTGGGAAAGGACCTCCCCTCTGGCATAAATTTACTCCAGATTACAGGGATGGGATTCTTTGTATCAGCATGAAAGTGTCCATCGTCTAGTCACCTTCTAATCCAATACTTAAGTAACTCACATTAGAATTATCTACTCCCTCATGAAGAAGGTTGGTGGTTCAATTCCTGGCATCCCATATGATCCCTCGAGCCTGTCAGGAGCGATTTCTGAGCATAGAGCCAAGAGTAACCCCTGAGCACTGCCAGATGTGACCCCAAAACAAACAAACAAAAAGAATTATCGACTCCCTCCCCACCCCCACCCCCATTTTGGATTTTGAGCCATACCCTGTGATGCTCAAGGATTACTCCTGGCTATGCGCTCAGAGATGTCACCTGGCTTGGGGGACCATATAGGATGCTGGGGGATTGAACTGCAGTCCATTCTAGGTTGGAGTGTGCAAGGCAAACACCCTACTTCTTGTGCCACCACTCTACCCCCAAAGTCTTAATTTATTATCTGCTTGTTTGTATTGCAGAAGATAGGGAACAAGTAGAGCTAAATGGCTTAGACTTGTCTCCCACTTCTACCATTGCCAGTCAGGGACTCTGAAAGTGTACGGGGAGAGTCCAAAGTATTGAAGTTAGGGAAGTAGAGGGATGTTAGGATGCCAAAAGGCGCGGGAGCTTTGAGTAGGAAAAGTTGTCAATAATAAAGCAATGGTCATTTGAGGAAGAAAAGCCCTGGATATGACCATTGAATTCAACAATGAGGAGGTTGTCCATGCTTCTCTTTGGCAATATAGAGTATTCTCTTTCCTAGGTACTCCAACTTGCAGGTCATAATCCTGTTGTCACTTGAAACTGGTTCATTTGGGAAAATCTATTCACCTAATACTCATCTGATAAGGGGTTAATATCTAAGATCTACAAGGCACTGGTAGAACTCAGCAAGATAAAAAAAAAACCACATCCAAAAATGGGGAAAAGAAATGAATAAACATTTCCTCAAAGAAGAAATACAGATGGTCAAAAGGCACATAAATAAATGCTCCACATTACTAATCATCAGGGAGATGCAAATCAAAACATTAAGACATCATCTCACATCACAAAGACTGGCACACATCACAAAAAAACAAGAATGTGGATGTGGGAAGAAAGAGACTCTTATTCACTGCTAGTGGAAATGTAGACTTGTATAGCTTTTTCTGAAAACAATATGGATAGTCCTCAAAAAACTAGAAATTGAACTTGCTATATGATCCAGAAATACAACTCCTACCAATGTACCCTAGGAACACAAACACAATACAAAAATGCCCTCTACACTCCTGTGTTCATCACAGCACTATTTACAATAGCCAGAATCTAGAAACAACCCTAATGCCAGAGAGCTGATGAGTGGCTAAAGAAATTGTGGGGAATTCACACAATGGACTATTTTTCAGCTGTAAGGAAAGATGAAATTCTAAAATTTGCTTACAATGGATGGTTATGGAGAGTATTTTGCTGGGTAAAATGTGTCAGAAAGAAAGGATAGACACAGAATAGTCTCACTATTTTGTGGGATAAAAAGAAAAAAAGATAGTATGGTGTTGTCTTTGTATAAATTAAAGAGTCCTAGTGTTGGTGTGGGGATGGTGAGGCCTTTCTGGGCTTGACCTGGCTCCTGCAGCCCCTATGGTCTGGCAAGTCTGAAGGTTGCAGGAGGTGTGTGGAGAGATTCACAAAGCAGTCAGATGAAGTTCCAGGAATCAGCCCGCTTTATTTCACGGTCCCTACACCATGGACAGCTCCTTACATGACCTCTATACAGATACTCCTTGCTTAATGACCAAGTTCCGTTTCAAAGACTTGGTTGTTAAGCGAATTGTTTAAGTGAGGAACTGCATGTACTGTATACAGTTGTACAATATATGCATAGTACTTGACAATATTCAGTATTCTGAATAAGTAAAATAACGAGAAAGATCACACTGAAAACTTGCATTTGTTTTAATTTGCATAGGTTGTGTAATTTACACATACATACTGCAATGTAATACAGAACATAAAGTTAGTTAAGTAGGTACATTAAAGTGCCCAAAACCACAGTACTGTACTGTAGAATGTACAAGATGGAAAAAGGATATTTAAAATAAAATAAAATAACGATGAAGAGATGGTCATAAGTACGAATAGTTCTAAACAGATAGGTTGTTAAGCAAGGGATATCTGTACTAAGCCCTTTCCTAGCAGGTACTTCTCTACGCCTGACTCTCTCTGCCCCTGTCTCCCTTTCATCTGCTTTTCACTACTTCCTTGATGACTAACTCTCTTTGCTGATACTACTACTGCTGCTTCTTTGACAATCTTCGATTGCTGATACTGTATCTGATGCTGAATTGCTGATACTGAATCTGATGCTGAATATCTCTGTTGAATCTTGCTGTATTCTGATCATTCAGGTGGTATAAATAAGTTGGGGGAAGGGATGCTCAATTGCTGGGGGAGGTAGAGGAGTCTGCATGTGGGGGAGAAGGAATGAGAAGGAGAATTAGAGAAGTAGAAGAGAGGTGAATGGTAGAAGCAAGAATAGACAGAAGTGAGAATCAACAGCGAGATTCAACAGAGAGATTGAGTATCAGCAATTCAGTAGCAGTAGCATAAGCATAGGGAGTTAGTCAGCCTGGAAGCCATTAGGAAGCCTGGAAAAAGCAGCTGAAAGGGAGACAGAGGCTTAGAGGAGCCAGAAGGAATAGAGAAGTAGCTGCTAGGAAAAGGCTTAGTATAGAGGCCATGTAAGGAGATGTACATGGCGGTAGAGACCGTGAAATAAAGTTGGCTGACTCCTGAAATTTCATCTGATTGCTTTGTGAATCACTCAGTCCTCATTCTGCAACTTTCACACCTGCTAGACCATAGGGGCTGCAGGAGCCAGGTCGAGCCCAGAAAGGCCTCACTATCCCCACACCAACACTAGGACTCTTTAATTTATACTAAGACAAAAGTATGGTAATAATATCCAGATACAATAGAGATGGGACCAGGAGGACCAATCCATGAAAGAAGCTCATCAGAAGTACAGGAGTAGTGCAGTTAGGGTAGAGAAGGGACCACTAAGTCAATGACAGTTGGAACTGATCATGCTGGTCAAGAGCTAGGTACTGAATAAGAGATAAGTGATAGGTAAAGTATTCCTTCATTAACAATAGTGCAAACTATAGTGTCTAAAAGGGGAAATAAGGGGGAGAGAAATAGAGAGAAGAGTAAAATGCCTTTCCCAGAGGCTGGTAGGGGGAAGGTTGGAAGGAAATTGAGGACATTGGAGGCAGGAAATGTGTACTAGTGAAGGGTGTTGTACATTGTAAGACTGAAACCCAATCATGAACAACTTTGTAATCATGGTGTTAAATGAAAGGAGAGAATAGGGACCGGCGAGGTGGCACTAGAGGCAAGGTGTCTGTCTGCCTTGCAAGTGTTAGCCAAGGAACGATCGTGGTTTGATCCCCTGGCATCCCATATGGTCCCCCCAAGCTAGGGGCGATTTCTGAGCGCTTAGCCAGGAATAACCCCATAGCATCAAACGAGTGTGGCCTGAAAAACCGAAAAAAAAAAGAGAGAGAACAGAAAAAGAAACTGGCCCATCTGAAGAAGGCAGGGAGAGACTGAATAAAAAGGATCCCCTTCCCAAATTTGTGACTATAAATTTTGTAATAAGGGGATTTTTACAATATTTACAAAACCTGGGTCCAGAGAGATAGCATGGAGGTAAGGCATTTGTCTTGCATGCAGAAGGAAGATGGTTCGAACCCCATATGGTCCCCTGAGTCTGCCAGGACTGATTTCTGAGCATAGAGCCAGGGGTAACCCCTGAGTGTTGCTGGGTGTGACCTCCCAAAATATTTACAAAACCTTAACTTTTGTCTTGAAATGCAGCAATGCAACTCCCTCCCCTATTTTATAATCACAAAATTTATTAAGCTGTGTTTAGTATGATAGTGAAAAGGAATGCAATATAAATACCATTTTGTAACATGCCAGGCTTCTTCTAGGTCCTAAACAGAGAGGGACGCTATTGTGTAAGGAACACATGTCCGGTTTTCCCAACCCTGTTAGTGAAGAAGGAAGTTGTCACATGTTAGGCCCCACCCTCAACTCTACCTCACCGGTGATTTGTGTTACCCTGGTTACCATGGCGGAAGCCCCACCCTTAAGGAAGTCGTGTTTCCCCTTCCTTCCCCTCCCACTTCCTATCTTATAGAAGGAGGGACAAGAATCTCCATGTGGTTCTTTGCCTCCGTTGGGTTGTGAGTGGGCTTTGAACCCTGGTATCAGAAATAAACTCACTTGATCATTTGTCTGGGCATCAGTCTCTTCATTTCTTTGCTTCGGGCAGTCAAGGTTGGGACCTTCCGGGCCTTTTAATATACAATTTAGATAACGGAAACAATAGATTGTATATTACAACACATATTTTAAAGTTCTATACTTTTTTAAATTAGGATTCAGGGGCTTCCTCTGATGCAGTGCTCAGGAATCATCCTCAGAGTGCTCAGGAGGGGTCAAATCCAACCTGGAGCTCCTGCCGGCAATGCTTCTATTTCAGCCCTTTGCATTATCTCCCAGGCCCCTCAGTGTTCTATCCCTGAAATGGGGAAAGAAAGTGAAATGTGTTAGCTCACATTCCAAGATTCCAAGATTCAAAGGAAAGTCAAGGGAAATCTTGTATTGCTTATATCCAGTTTTTCCCTTCATGAGGCAGTCAATATCTTACACTCTGAGACAGGAATGTGGGCCATTAGGTCTTGCTAATAAATAATCCCCATTGGCAAATGAAGAAAATTTGGTTGGGGAATCGGGTTAACCTGGTCTTTCTGATGATAAGCACCTGGTATTTCCACATACACAGTATAAGAAAAGTGGGGATGATGCCTTTTATAAGCACATCATCACCATGATTTATCACAAATTCTATTAAATAGAATAGCTTCTGAACAATAGTAATTATGACAGTTACCAGAGCATTAATCATTCCTACCATTAGAATGACTATCCATTGCTTGAAATTTACTTGTGTCATTAGATGCATTAATTTTCATGGGGCTATTTGGGTAGGTATTATTTTCTCTTGTAAGGTGAAAATCAAATTGACCAGAGAGGCCTGGGGACACTCTGGAAGCATGTCTTCTAGTTATGGCTAAAATAAAATTCATTTTTACATAGGGCTTCTTTGGGTTTCCACCTGCGTCTTGTGCATTCTTTTGAGGGGCTTGAAGGACACACTTTTGTCTCTGCACTCTAGGATCACTCCTGGCTGGACTAACAGGGACATGTGAAATATAGGGGATTGCACATGAATTAACCACACAAAAAGTTTGCCCCCTTTCTATTCTAATCTCCAGCCTCTACTCACATTCTCAAGTTTGTTCACTTAAGCCTTGAGGTACTGATCAAAAGCGGGAGGAATAACTGACACTGTGTTCCTAAATTGTCCCAAACTCAGAGTGATGCTGGTATTGTTATATGCATTGTAGGCACATAGGGCAGGTCTGTGATACCACTGAATTCTGTGCCAGATATGGAACAGATGTCATCTGGCTGAAGTTTCAAAAATTAATTCAAAATAAGCAAACCTAGGATATATATTATTGTTCAGTATAGATAAAGGAAAATTTGTCTGGGAAATGGGGGTACTTGGACTGGTATAAATGTCATCTGTCCTTTACCCATGTTCTCTGAATTCTGATGAAGTTTGTTTCCTGTGGGTATAGAAGATCTGCTTTCAACAACCAGGAAATATCCTTTGGGCTCTAAGAACTATGCATCCTCTGAGTGAATGCTTATCAAATTGATTGTGACAGTCAATTTTATTGCTTTTCTTTTACAGGATTGTAGACTTGGTGAGACAAGGAATAGGCTTATTTTGCTGATCATGAATTTTATGAGACTGTTACATTATAGGTGCTCAATAAATATGAATAAATTCTGTTTATCATTGAACACCCTATCAGCAGACATTAATAAAATATGAAGTTGGTCTTCAATTTCATTCTTAACTTTAGAGTTAGGCCACTTCCAACTCTGAGAGATTTAGAAATAGGTGTTACAGGTGTGTGAAAAGGGGGGAAAGAGGCAAAGGCAGGATAGATTATTAAACTAAAATGTCTCTGTGAGACTTCTGTCAGTTCTAATAAGTTAACAGGCAGAATTCTCAGTGGTCTGCTGCTTGGGTAATAGGGTATAACCCACTTGTGGATAGGTAAGAAGGGAAAGTATGAGTTTTAATGGTCACTGGAACTGTTGTTACATTTACTTGCCTAAGCTCTAAAATGTTTTATTAGTTTTTTGGTGTTGCAGTCATGCTCAGGACTAACGCCTGCCTCTATACTCAGGGATCATGCATGACTGCCAGTGTTGTGTGTGTGTGTGTATGTGTGTGTGAGAGAGAGGAGAGAGAGAGGAGAGAAAGGAGAGAGAGGAGAGGAGAGAGAGGAGAGAGAGAAAAAAGAGGAGAGAGAGGAGAGAGAAAGGAGAGAGAGGAGAGAGAGGAGAGAGGAGAGAGAGGAGAGAGAGGAGAGAGCAGAGAGAGGAGAGAGGAGAGAGAGGAGAGGAGAGAGAAGAAAGAGAGAGGAGAGAGAGGAAAGAGAGAGGAGAGAGAGAGACTGGGAGGAGAGAGAGATGGGGCATACGTAGTGTTGGGAATCAACAAACACTTACAGGCAAATGCTCCAACCTTCACTTACCTAAATTCTTGCTTTCTATGGAAACTTTAGGATAGGGGCCAGAGATATAGCATGGAGGTAAGGTATTTGCTTTGCATGCAAAGGGTCGGTTCGAATCCTGGCATCCCACATCCCCGAGTCTGCCAGGAGCGATTTTTGAGTATAGAGCCAAGAGTAACTCCTGAATGCTGCTGGGTGTGACCCAAAAACAAACAAACAAACAAACAAAAAACCCAAGCAAACAAACAAAAAAGAAAGAAACTTTAGGACAGTGGTCTTCAATCACTGGTCCACTCACTGGGGTCATCCACAGGTGCAGGAAGGATTAAAACCACTGGTCTATCATCTAGTTTATAACTTTTGGTGCAAGGCAGTTGTTGATAATTGAAAGATGCTGCTTTATGCTACTTGGGGATTGCAACAAACTATTTATGTACCTTGGAGCAAAATGAATCAGAACTTTGAAAATGAGAAAGAGACTTCAATTTAGACTTTGTAGTTCCTGTGTCTTTGGTAGCTAGTTACTAACATTTTTGAGTGTACTCCATCTTTAGTCTCTCCAGACCCTGGTTTCCTGCACCCCCAGTCTTTTATTTTGTTTGTTTGTTTTGGTTTTTGGGCCACACCCAGTGATGCTCAGGGGTTAGTACTAACTATGCACTCGAAATCACTCCTGGCTTTGGGGAACCATATGGGACGTCGGGGATTCAACCGAGGTCTGTCCTGAGTCAGCCGCATGCAAGGCAAACACCCTACCACTGAGCTATCACTCCATCCCAACCCTAAATCTTTCTAAGTTGACACACTGAATACATTTGAAGACACTTTTGGAAGTTTGATTTATAACTTTGGGATCCATACTCACTTTTGATCTTTTGGAAGTTCAGTTTTTCATAATAAGAATTCACTAATATGCTCTGCTTGTCAGTACTCTACCCACTCTGTAACAAATATCTGGTGAAGAGGCAGGTTGTGTTCAATTGGAATCAGATCTCTGGGTTTAATTCCTAGCTTCACCCTTTCCTCATTTGCCGTCAGAGAAGACTGTCTACTACCTTAAATATTCTGAAAAATGAAAACAGAGAAGATATCTGAATCAAAGCTATAGGAACAGTGGATACTTTTACTTTTCATGCTTCTCACCTAAGTTTAATCTTTGCCAATTTATATGGTCCCATGATTACAGCCTTGACCAATTCCTTAAAACACAGCCAGAAGTAACTCATGAGCACTGCCAGGTTTGGCTCCCAAACAAACAAACAAACAGAAAAAACAAAACAAAACAAAAAAAGGAATGATATTTCTTTAAAAAGCCTACTAGAAAAATGGAGTGAAACTTTAAGTGTAAAATACTTGATAAAAATCATTGCCCTTATAATCATTGGGATCTTTTAAGAATCTAATAATATAACTTGAAAAGTTTTTGCTTGAAATACCCTCTGGATCCATTTTTACCCTCTGCGATCCTGTATAGTTCTTTTTGCTCTTAAAGGATCCTTCTGGCTTGGTAAAATTCTGCCCTATGCACTCTTTTCTGAGTATCACCTCTGTGCAGCCGCTTTTGATTTTATGCACTGCTAGTTACACTTTCTGTAGCTCTTCTTCTGTAGCACTTGGTGTAGATGTCCACACTCACAGAGTTGCATTGCTTTGTGATTAGGTGGATTCTCCTAATTCTCAGCAGACACCAAGCTCCTTGAAATCTCACAATCAATCCTCTAGGTTCTGGAATTGGCACAGGGGTGATGAAATCCACGCTGTCTTGAATGAAAGGTCTGGTAATTCATCGAAGCAGAAATCATTTGTGAAACTTGAAAAGGCATAGCTGATCCATTGCAGGCCTCAATAAAGAAATATAACAAGTCCCATGAATAGAGATTTAAATTGCTTGCTTCGATTTTTTTAAAAGAAATCTTTTAATAATGGAAAAACCCATGTAACATTTTTTTTCCTCTAAGAATTTGTTTTCTGCCTCATTAATAGAAATTCCCCCGCATGTTGCCAGTGGAATCTTTCTTCTCTCTCAGGAAGAACAGTTTGGCAAGGATTTATACTTCAGGTTTTCATGGATTTAGAATAATTGCTCCAAGCTGAATTTTGGCCCACAGACAATCCAATTAGGGTCCTGAGTGTGACTGATTTTGGGCAACCTGATATTTTTTATTTTCTAGGTCTGACTTCTGCTGCATTTGACAATAGCATATCTTTCTGTGGGAGAAGGAAACTATTTGGGGATATTCTTTGCTCACAGGAGAAAATGAATAGGACATTGTCAGCCTCATTGAACTAAGAATTGAGATTTTAATAAATGTGCACATACATATCAACATATATCTGTGTCTGAAACAGAATACAATCACCCAGAATCCATGACTCCAAATAATGTTATTTTCTTCCAATGCTTCCTTCATCATCAGGAGATAATCTTTTTGTACTTCATGTGCATGCCCAGTGAGCCTGTCAGAGTAAGAGATAAGGGATGTGAATTTTTCTGCTGGCTATATTGAAGTACATTTCCCCTTTCCATCTACTTCAGGGAATAGAGGAGAACAAGAGGTACAGGGGAGGAGTCTCGAAGTGGGTAACAGAACAAAGATTCCAGACATGGTGTTGATAGGTCATTCATTCCACTCCTCACCAAATTTTCATCTTTACCTGGGATAGGAGAGAGATGGGTCAGAACAATGGTCATGAATCATAGATCCAAGAGTCTAAATTTGGCTTTCAGGAATGTCTGGTTGGCCTATATAATTATTCAGGCCTATATAATGGCCTGAAATAATTTAATTATTTTTTAATTAAATCACATAGTTGATATAGTCACATCACATACTTGACATAGTTGATTGTAATCCATTTGTTTCCAGATAAGTGAAAGCGAAGTTAGTGAAAAAAGAAAAGCAATAAAAAATTAAAAATAAAATGGAAGAGAAGAGAAAAAAGAAAGAAAAAAGAAAAAATACAGTAGCAAGCTTATTTGTGAGAATTATTGTATCACCAATGACAACATTAATATAATGGCAGAAATTTTAGTAAGCTCTTGTTATATGTCCAGTCTGTTAAATTGGGGTATTTCTTTAGAGGTGACAACAATAAACAAATAAGTTGTCCAGAAAGTCAATGCTATCACTTTCACTTTTTTAAAAATAATTTTTATTTTGACCACAGTGGATTACAAATCTTTCACAGTAACATTTTAGGTTCATAGTGACATTGAATTAGGCGCATTCCCACCACCAATATTGTCCTCCCTCCACCCCTGTTCTCAGCATGCATCCCATATCCCCCTTCTATGCCCCCAAGGGCTTCTATTATAAGTGGTCCCCTCTGTGTCTAGCTTGGTGTAAATTGGGTATCGATTCTGTTGTTGTTGGCTTTGGATTTGGTGTTTAAGTCTGATCATTTTTTATTTCTGTTCGATGTTCATAAGACTGTTTGGTCTTGGTACCCTCCATTATTTCCCCCTTAATTTGTGAGGCAGGACAAGATGGTTCAAGTTATGTAGTTCTGCTACAAGGAAAGAAAAAAAAAGGGGGGGCAAGAATCAAACAGAAAAAAAATGGGAGAAGTCCTTCTAAAGGCTATAAATATCAATATGACTTTTAGGGAGGGGCATAAACTCAGCTGCAGGGCCTCCTGGAAGGCTTGGTTCTTCTCCTTCTGAGTGGTCAGCCTTGTGCTGCATGAGCCAGTGTAGCCATAATTTTTCACTGTTTGGTTTACATCTCATTCAAGAAAAGAGTATATCTATGGAACTGGCCTTCTTTGAACATGGTGACTGCATTTGGTGGTTTGTATAGTGTGACTATAGCTGCCAGGCTTTCCAGGAAGGAAGATACAGGGCAGAATGCCTACACTTGCCCCCAAAACAACTTCCTGGTGATATCAACCCAACAACTGGCATACCTGAAGTGTGGTCAGATTGACATCTCCACAGGGAATCAGGGAAGTGGTGATTCTGAGTGATGGAAGCAGTAAACATGGCTTTGGCAGGGTGGGGCTTGGCCCACCTTTTTCTTCTGAGATGACCAGCTTTGTGCTCTATGGTCCATTATAGTTATAAACTTCCACAACTAGTTTTACATCTCATTTTAGAGAGTCCATGGTGATGGCCTGATTTGAACATGGTGGCTGCATTTGTGGGTGTGGTTACTATAATTAATTTTTTAAGTACTGTAAATTCAGAATAGATTTCACAAAAGGTTAAATTTCAACTTTCTTTTGGTAGCAAAACAATGTAGACTCCTGGGCCTATATTTCTTTTCTTTTTTTTTAAACAATATTTTACTTAAACACCTTGGTTACAAACATGATTGTGGTTGGGTTTCAGTCATATAAGAGGACATCACCCATCACCAGTCCAACATTACCACCACCAATGTCCCAAATATCCCTCTCCCCACCTCGCCCCAGCCTAAATCTAGACAGGCTTTCAATTTCCCTCATACATTCTCATTGTTAGGATAGTTTGCAATGTAGTTATTTCTCTAACTAAACTAATCACTCTTTGTGGGGAGGGTCATGAAGTGAGCTGTAACTTCCAGCCTTCCTCTCTTTTGTCTCTGAAAATTATTGCAAGAATGTCTTTCATTTTTCTTAAAACCTATAGATGAGTGAGACCATTCTGCGTCTTTCTCTCTCTGACTTATTTCACTCAGCATAATAGATTCCATGTACAGCCATGTATAGGAAAATTTCATGACTTCATCTCTCCTTGATGGCTGCATAATACTGTATTGTGTATATGTACCACAGTTTCTTTAGCCATTCATCTGTTGAAGGGTATCTTGGTTGTTTCCAGAATCTTGCTATGGTAAATAGTGCTGTATAGGTGTAAGGAAGGGTTTTTTGTATTGTATTTTTGTGTTCCTAGAGTATATTCCTAGAAGTGGTATAGCTAGATCATATGGGAGCTAAATTTCCAGTTTTTGGAGGAATCTTCATATCGCTTTCCAGAAAGGTTGAACCAGATGGCATTCCCACCAGCAGTGGATAAGAGTACCTTTCTCTCTGCATCCCTGCTAACACTTCTTGTTCTCATTCTTTGTGATATGTGCCAATCTCTGTGGTGTGAGGTGGTATCTCATTGTTGTTTTGATTTGCATCTCCCTGATGATTAGTGATGTGGAGCAATTTTTCATGTGCCTTTTGGCCATTTGTATTTCTTCTTTATCAAATTGTCTGTCCATTTCTTCTCCCCATTTTTTGATGGGATTAGATGGTTTTTTCTTGCAAAGTTCTGTCAGTGCCTTGTATATTTTGGATATTAGTCCTTTATCTGATGGGTATTGGGTGAATAGTTTCTCCCACTCAGTGGGTGGCTCTTGTATCTTGGGCACTATTTCCTTTGAGGTGTAGAAGCTTCTTAGCTTAATATATTCCCATCTGTTAATCTCTGCTTTCACTTGTTTGGAGAGTCAGTTTCCTCCTTGAAGATGCCTTTAGTCTCAATGTCATGGAGTGCTTTACCTATGTGTTTTTCTATATACCTTATGGTATCAGGTCTGATATCAAGGTCTTTAATCCATTTGAATTTTACCTTCATACACGATGTTAGCTGGGGGGCTAAGTTCAATTTTTTTGCAAGTGGTTTAGCCAGTTGTACCAGCATCACTTGTTGAAGAGGCTTTCTTTGCTCCATTTAGGATTTCTTGCTCCTGTATCAAAAATTAGGTGATTGTATGTCTGGGGAACATTCTCTGAGTACTCAAGTCTATTCTGATCTGAGGGTCTGTCTTTATTCCAATACCATGCTACTTGATAACTATTGCTTTGTAATACAGTTTGGGGAAGTACAGTAATATAGTTGGGGAAATACAGTTGGAAATACTGTAATACAGTTGGGGAAAGTAATTCCTCCCATATTCTTTTTCCCATGGATTGCTTTAGCTATTCGAGGGTGTTTATTGTTCCAAATGCATTTCAAAAGTGTTTGATCCACTTCTTTGAAGAATGTCATGGGTATCTTTAGAGGGATTGCACTAAATCTGTATAATGCTTTGGGGAGTATTGCCATTTTAATGATGTTAATCCTGCCAATCCATGAGCAGGGTATGTGTTTTCATTTCCGTGTGTCCTCTTATTTCTCAGAGCAGAGTTTTATAGTTTTCTTTGTATAGGTCCTTTGCAGTGTATGTAAACATTTAATGGGATTATTTTGTTACTGACCCTACTCTGATCTATGATTGTGCCCTACCCTAGGGTGTGACCTGGCATTGTGCCCCCACCCTAGGGTGGTACCTGATTCTGCTTCCAACATTGGGTGGTACCTGATTCTGGGGCATAAGAGCAAGCATCTGTGGAAGGCGGGGGCTTTTTTCTTCCTGGCCTATTCCTAGACCTTTTGGCTTCAGCCTCTTCATGGAATAAAGAGCTGTTTTCTTTGGAAGCTTGGCTGCCTGTTGGTTTTCTTCCTGCCGCCTTCACCTCAGAACCACCGGTTGAAAAGGGTGGCAGATGCGTGCTCCGAGCTGGAAGGGAAAGACCTCATCCTCCATCCTTCCATCAGTCAACCTCTTCAGGGGCTGACTTGCAACAGTCCTTCACATCTTTAGTCAAGTTGACTCCAAGATATTTGAGTTTGTGTGGCACTAATGTGAATGGGGTTGTTTTCTTAATGTCCATTTCTTTCCTATTATTATTGGTGTATAGAAAGGTCATTGATTTTTGTATGTTTAATTTTGTAGCCAGTTAGGCCTATATTTCTGCACAAAGTTGAACTCAACAGTTTTTCCAAAAAGTCCCCTTAGTTCACAACAGTCCCACCATCTCCACTATCTATGCAGAGTTTGTTCTTTCATATTATTATACCTTATTATTATATTATTATACCATATTATTATACCTTATATTAGTATATTTGACTAGCTTCTGTTTGAGTTAGTGACCCAGGAAACCAGACTATTTTGAGTTTTCACCTTATTTTATTAGTATCTGGCTAAGATATATGCGGCTATGCTATTTTGTCTTATTGAAATGTAAGTTATAGTTTAGAGGTATAGATCTGGAGGTTCATGAAGACTATAGTCTTGTCTTTGGTCATCAGAGTCATAAGCAGCAGGGTCAATAATTGGATTGAGGAGTTATCAACTCACAGCTCAACAGTTGTCTCTAGTGTTATATTTCAACTTCATATAGATCCTCTTGGATTTTATATGCATGCCAAGGTAATCAGATATATATGAAGTGACCTTTAGAAATCACTTGAAATGAGTCAACAGTTTGCTTAGCAAAGAAAACAAAGCTGTGAATTTAGTTCATTATGAACCTAAGGAAAATCCTGACCACTTTGTATATTAAGAAAAATTAGGGAGCCGGGCGGTGGTGCTGGAGGTAAGGTGCCTGCCTTGCCTGCGCTAGCCTAGGATGGACCGCGGTTCGATCCCCCGGTTCCCATATGGTTCCCCAAGCCAGGAGCGACTTCTGAGCGCATAGACAGGAGTAACCCCTGAGCGTCACCGGGTGTGGCCCAAAAAACCAAAAAAAAAAAAAATTAATGGAACTCACTTTTTTGGGAGTGCCATTTAGAAGTGCTTGGAACTCACTTTGAGCTGTGACCCAGGGATGGTTGCATATAAGGACAGTGTCAAATAATGCTTTCTTTAAAGTTGAACATTTGACAAATTTTGTTGTGATTTTTACTACTGTTATACCATATATATAAATGTAATTTACTTGGGCTATACCTGATATTTCTCAGATTCTATTTCCTGTTCAGTTTTCAGTACTCATTCCTGATGCTTCTTGTTGGGTGTGGGATTAAAACCTGGAGATCCCACCTATAAAACATATGATCTAGCATATTGAGCTATGCATTTGGGCTTTTCACTGCTGATTTAAAAAAATAAAAGTAAGATTTACAAACAAAGTCAGTGTATAATAGTATATAACAGTATTTAATTTAAAAAAATTTATTTGATTAAAACCATTGTGATATACAAGTCCTTCACAGTTGTATTTCAGATATAAAATGAATCAGAGTCAATCCTACTACCATTGTCAATCTTCCTCCACTAATATTTCATAAGCACATGCCATATCAATCTCCTTGCCCCCCAGCCTCCAGTTAAAAAAGAACCATTTTAAGTTTAGATTTCTAAAGTTTGGGTCTCTTGAATCCATTGTTGTTGACTTTGGCTTAAATATTTAGTTCTGTCTTTTTTTAACACTACCACTGTACCTGAGACCACTAGGTCCCTAGTTCCTATCTTTTCATATATTTGTTTCTCCTCATCCACTCAATTTGTTTCCTTTTCAGGGTGTTCAAGACAAATCCTATTTGGACCATTGTGTTTCTTTACGCAGTTATTCTAATAAGTGATTTTCTGTATTTATCCTTCTTCTGTCTTACTTCATTTAAAATAATATCTTTGAATTCCATCTATGTTACAGCAAATTGAATGATTGCATCATTCCTTAGAGCTATGTAGTATTCCACTGTATATATGTATCACATCTTCATGACATACCTGTCTGTTGTTGGACTTCTATGTTGGTTACAAATCTTAGCTATTTTACTGAATACTGCAATAAATAGCAATGTGCCTACATCTTTTGGATGAATTTTTTCTGTCCTTGGAATAGATACACAAAAGAGGGATTGATGGGTCATATGGCAGCTCAATTTTGAGTTTACTGAGTACCCTCCATACTGTTTTTCATGGGAGTGGACCAGGCAGCATCCCCACCAGCAGTGGAGGAGAGTTCCTTTTTTGCTACATCCCCACCAACAGAGGTTTTCCCCTTATTTTTGATATGTGCCATCCTCAATGGTGTAAGGTGTTATCTCATTGTGGTTTTGATTTGGATTTCCTTAATGATAACTGATGATGAATGCTTTTTCATGTGTTTCTTGCCATCTGTTAGTCTTTCTCAGAGAAGTGTGTGTTTATTTACTCTCCACAATTTTTGATGGAGTTTTTGTGTTTTGTGGAGTCAACCTTTGTGAGTACTTTGTATAGCCTAGATATCACACCTTTACCTGATGTGCTGAATGCAAAATAATTTTCCCCATTCAGTTAGCTGTCTTCTTGTCTTCTTCTTCTTTTTTTTTTTTTTTGTTTTTGGGCTACACCCGGTGTTGCTCAGGGGTTACTCCTGGCTATCTGCTCACTGCTCAGAAATAGCTCCTGGCTTGGGGGCCGGGCGGTGGCGCTGGAGATAAGGTGCCTGCGCTAACCTTGGACGGACCGCGATTCGATCCCCCGTTTCCCCATATGGTCCCCCGTGCCTGCCAGGAGCGACTTCTGAGTGAATAGCCAGGAGTAACCCTGAGCGTCACCGGGTGTGCCCCCCCCCCCAAAAAAAAGAAATAGCTCCTGGCAGGCATGGGGACCATA
>PVKC010013529.1:0-22900 GCA_004027635.1 Crocidura indochinensis | reverse complement strand
AAATGAGTGACGCTCTTCTCACTGTCATATCTGATATAATTCCTGTTTCTCCATTTTGATGTTCTGTGATTAGCAAGAATCTTATTAGATCAGTTTGGTTATAAGTCACTTACTGCTTAATTTTTTAAATATATTTTTAATTAATTTATATTTTTGGACCACACCTGATGGTACTCAGGGATCAGTCCTGGCTCTGTGCTCAAGGATCAAAGTCTAATCTACCACTCTCAGTGGTACTCAGGATTTACTCCTCGGGAATTCCTCTTGGGAGTGCTTGAGGTACCATATAGGGTGCTGGGAGAATCTAACCCAGGTCAGCTGTTTGCAGTGCAGAAATTCTACCCCTGTACTATCTTTCTGGCCCCATTGTCCCTAATAGGAGTCCTGAATGAAATTTTCTTCATCATTCAACATCAGGCAGGAGAATTTTCTTTAACATCAATTGTGCATTGCTGCAGGCGTCTTGCCCCACTAGAGTTGCTGAGATGCAAGATGCCTGCAGCAGCATAGGTTGGGAATCCCTAGGGGAAGGCCTTTTTTGGTACTAGTGTGATTTCAGGGATCACCTCTTCTTATCTACTTATTCCTCACCCTTTCTCCTGGATTTTACTCTTTTCTAGGAAAGAGGGACTCGCTGGTCTCAACATATGGTTGCCTTCAGAACTCAGAAGAGTTCAGGTGTAAATATACAATATAGGCACGTAAGGTGCCGGCAACAGCCCTTTCATGTACCAGGGCCAGGACACAGGATTTTATGAACCTTGTGAAGTCTGTGGACTGGACATTCTCTATCCCTACTCTAGGGAGATTTTATTATCAGCCTCCCACTTCTATCAATATCTCTCTTTAGTCACTAAAAGACGAAGCTTTGCAAGACTTCGAAGTGAAATGCATGAGCGTTGAAACAAAGCAACTGTATGAGCTTGTTAAAACAAGTTTAGTCAAAGCAATCAAGCAATCAGACTTATCACCTTTCCTGGATCTCACTTAGAAGTGTGATCCAAGGGAATGAGTGTGTGTACATTGGGTCTGAAAATGTGTTTCTACATTTCAAGGTAGAAACTGAAAAAGTCAGAGACCTTCATCAATTAGCGAGGGGCAAGAGCAAACCTAAAACAAAATAAAAAGTAGTTGTTCTTGTATACCCAAGTTTAAGAACCCCTTCTGCCCAGTCTGTTTGTTTTCCAAGACCAGCCATTCATTAAAAAATGAAAAATTAGACCTGAGAATCTGTTCTGAAGTCTCGTCTAATCTAGCATATGAATAACTGAGCATGGACACAGATAATCGCTCAGATTTAAATCCTGACTCTGTTCCATGTTATTCAGGGAAGCTACTTAACCTTGCTCTGCCTCAGTTTCTTCACATGTAAAGCAGGGAAAATAATGGTTTACATCCTCATAACATTCTTTAGGACTACTATTAGTTTATAGATAGTACTGAAAACAGCATGGACTTCATGGTAACTGCAGCTGAAGCCCTAGCTGAGGTGTTAGTGACCTTATCTACCCCATACATGTTTGTGCAGTTCAAGAAAATACTGCTGAGGTTTGAAATCCTTTAAGAGAAAGGTCAGTGAAATCATCGACAGTTTAAATTATATTTCAAAAAGTTTACTCACTATTAATGTATCTGTATCGGGTTGAAAGTATTTTGAGGGGTCTAAAGTGATAGCACAGGAGTTAGGGGATTTGCCTTACACCCAACCAACCCAGGTTCAATCCTTGGCATCCCATATGGTCTCGTGAGCATCACCAGAGAGTGATTCCTGAATGCAGAGCAAGGAGTAACCCCTGAGCATTGCCAGGGGTAGCACAAAAACCAACAAAAAATCATTTGGGTCTTAAAATAAAAAGGTAGAAAAATGAAAGTATTTTGAGCTGACTGAAGTTGCTAAGGCACTTTGCAGAGCTTTCTTCTGACTCCTGGTCTCTGACAGAGACACTGATCAGACTTGTATTTAGTTAAGTATATTTCTCATATAAATATTATTTTGCTCAAGAGCAAAGGGGAAAAAATTTCCTTTTTTGGGGGATGAGAAAAACTGCCTGGGATTTGAAATTTGGTGATATAATTAATGCAAAGACAACATGAGTTCCCACATTAAAGTCAGTTTTGTGGGGTAAATTGTTCATTCAGGTAAAAGTCCATTTTCCTTGATTTTGTTTTGTTGACATGAGTTCAGATTTAGTTTCATAGGTACAATGTTGCTACTTAGATGTAGAGAAACATCCCCAAGCAAAACCTGCTTTTATGAACAACCAAAGAAAAATGTAAAAGCTTTTTCTTCATATTTTATTAGACTAGCTTACTTTTGAACATATGCACTTACACTATAATCAGGTGTCCCTGTGTTACTGGCTCCGTGCACATGCACAGAAGAATGTAATCATGGCAGGGAAAACAAATTGATGAAAGATACCATGACATTTCTGTTTTTAAAATAAGAGTACAGCTCCTTTATCTGAATATGGTTTTCTTAAAGTCCACCGAAAATCTTCAGCAGCCTTCTGCCAGTTGATTTTGTTGAAAAGGATGAAACAGATGCTCCATTGATTCTTGATATGGTTATTGGTGTGGCTGATTTTTCTACACGAACGGAAAAAAGTTTGATTAATTTCCATTAAATGGAACATATCCCATGGGAAATGAATTGATTTGGGGGGGGATATATTCTCTCTCTTTTTGGAATAAATTGGTGGCTGTGTAAGATGTTCCATTAAAGCAGCCTGCCAGGATGCTTGGTGTGAAATAGATGCAGCATCTGCAGAAGCATAGACTGGCAGTGTTGTCAAGTTCTTGGGTTTCCTAGGAGGTGTGGCTGCTCCCAAGTTCTGCAGGACCTGAATCTCAATTCTTTCAAGATCTGAATCTTGACATTCATTTTCTGGGGCTAGCATGTCAAATTTGGAGGGGACTTATGTTTCTGTGAGGCAGTTACTTAGGGTTGGATCTTCAGTTTGTTTTGAAGAGCAGTGTGATTCTGAATCCAAACCAAGATGAAATCTATGGCCTCAAACCTGGAGCTCATACATACTCCTGTTGTCTATAAAGTAGCCATTGTTGCTGTTCCATGAAATTAGCCTCTCCTAATATGGGGGTAACCGATAATTTGCATGTTCTATTGCACATGAAATAAAGTGTTTTTGTTAATACTGTATTGTGGGAAACAGTTGCTAGTTATGGAAAAGGTAAGGTCAGAAACTTTCCCAAGCTAAATATGAAGTGAAATTGAGTCTCAATTCTCGACCCTTTTGGGAGCTGAACTATGTCATCGACTGCATCCAGGGGGCCATGGGTTGGGGAATCTAACTTACGGCCTCATGTATGCCAGGTTTATGCTCAATCCCCTTATAGGATTGTCCTCTTGTATGATTAAAAAATTTGGGGTGGGAAAAATGCCACATTAGCAGTGATCAGGGGTTGCTATTGGTGGTGCTGCGGGTCCATCTGTGGTGCCGATAATAGAACCAGGATTCACTGCATGCAAGGCAAATGTGTACTGTCTGTACTCTCCAGCCCTCACATACTTTTTTATACATTTTTGATCTTCTTATATTTTGTAGAGGACCTTTGCCCTTATGCTTATCAGAGATATTAGTCTTGAACTCATGAAAAATAACTTTCCTTTCTTTTCTTTTTTGATTATTTTGGCCACACCCAGTGGCACTCAGGATTATTCCTGGCTCTGCACAAGAAATTATTCCTGATAGGCTTGAGGACTATATGGAATGCCAAGGATCAAACCTGGGTTGGCTGCATGCCAGGCAAATGCTCTACCTCCTGAGCTATCACTCTGACCCTTAACTTTCTTTCCGTATAATATCTTAGTTCTTATTTTTTTCCACCCCCTTAGTTCTTATTTTTGACTGATGTTTACCTTGTATAACAAGATATGTTCTCTTTACTTCTCTCTTCTGTAAGAGACTATAGAAAATTAATATATTTTTTTCCTTAAATGTTTGATAGAGATAGCCAGTAGGCCATTTAGGCCCAATGTTTCTGCTTTGTGATGCTATTTTATTTTATTTTATTTTATTGGTTTTTTGGGTTACACCCACCAGCACTCAAGGGTTACTCCTGGCTCTGTGCCCAGAAATCGCTCCTGCCAGGCTTGGGGGACCATATGGGATGCTGGGAATCGAATCACTGTCAGTCCTGGGTCAGTTGCATGCAAGGCAAACACACTACCGCTCTGCTTCTCTCTGGCCCCATGCTTTGTGATGTTATTAATTGATCTGTTCAGATGCTGTTTTTTATATGAATTTTGGTAGATTTTCTTTCAAGCATTGGTAATTTCAAGTTCACCTAGTTTATCAAGTTTTGGGGCATGCAGTTATTGATAATGTGAATTTATTATCCTTAATGTATACAGGATCAATACTAATGGATAGAAATCCCTGTTTAACTGCTAATATGAATAATTTATATCCTTTAAAAAGAATCTAAGAGTTTATTAATCTTATTAATCTTTTCAAAGAATCAACTTTTAGTTTTATTGATTGTCTTTTGATTTTCTGTTTTCAACTTCATTGATTTATGTTATAAATATTACTTTGTTCTTTGGGTTTTAGTTTTTTTCTCTAATTTCGTAAATAAAAGCTTATGTTATTGACTTCTAGATTTGCTTATTTCTTTTTATTTTTCTCCTTTCAGTTTTTAACTCACATCCAGTGATGCTCAGGGGTTACTTCTGTCTTTGCACTTAGGAATTACATGGAGTTGCTTGGGGGACCTTATGGGATGCTGAGGATCAAACCAGGATTGGGTATGAGCAGGACAGATGACCTACTGCTGTATCTTTCTGATCCTTCAACTCTCTTGTTTTCTAAATCCATATTTTTGTATGTTTTAGGCCACACTTGCCCATGGTATGATTATATATGTTTGAAGAAGTGTGAAAACATAATCCTAAAGTTTACATAGTTTTCTGAACCAACATTACCTAAAACAAAACAAAAAACCCACCTTTTTCTCCCCCAAAAATCTCAGTAACACCAGCTAACTATTTGCAGCTGATGTAATGCAGATTTCTCATATGTCTCTTTTACTAGAAGTAAGTCATCCTTCATCTAGCCCTTGCAAGGATCTTAGTACTATTATGTCCGGTTTAGAATCTGACGCATCAGTTATAATACCAAAGGAGTGTTAACCATGTGTCATGTGGAGTTAAGGTATATAATCTAACAAAATCAAGTTCTACAGCAAAAAAAAGAAGATAGAAACTGTTGGGAAGATATGGGGGCTATATAGATAAATACAATGAATAGGGAATTTGTATTGCAATTGGTAATTCCTGGTATTACCAGTAGCTAATCCCTAAAAACCACAAATGACCCTCCAGCACCTCCAGGAGTGATCTCTAAGCACAGATCCAGGACTAAGCCCTGAGTGCCACTGAATGTAGCTACAAAACAAAACCAAAAATGTTAGCTCATGATTACATAGGAAAGTATAAATTCTTCATGCACTCTTTCTTGAATGCTGTTTCTTTCACACAGCTAAACTTTTGATATGAAGCAGTAAATTCAAGATTATTCTCTAGTTAAGAACAGCTAGAATTTAGCTACTTAAAACTACTGATCAGAATATATCCACAAATTTCTCAATAGTCATCAGATCAGGCAGCAGGTTGCTGTCTCTTTAGCAATGTTAGAAGCCTGAGAATCACATAGGAGCAGATGGTTAACCCCACTTTACATGGGAGATGTCTGTGGTAAACTTGATAACGATCCTGGCTATCCTGAATCTCTTCCCTTCACCCTTTTTATCATAGCCCTTTCATTTGGGTTTTCTTTCTTGTTTCATGTGATTTGGATTAGGGTACCAGTCATGTTGATATTTAAGCTCCCCATTCCCTATTCCCTATTCCTTTTTAAAATAAATTTATTAAAAGAAAATGCATCATAGTTGACATAATTCATCATAATACATTTGTTTCAGGATAACAGGAAGCAAATCTATAAAAGAACTAAAGAAAATAGGAGATATAAAATAAAAAATAAATAATTAAAAAAGAAAAGAGTTCATTAGCAGATATATTCGTGACAATTATTGTATCACCAATAAAGTCATTAATACAATAGCAGAAGCTTTAGTATGCTCTGTTTTGTTTTTCTTTCAGGTACTAGATGGACTAGAAGTAAAGAAAGATGTGTGTGTGTGTGTGTGTGTGTGTGTGGCAGTTGTTGTTTGCATAGGCACAGCAAAATATGGGAGAAATTGGAAGGAGAAACCTATGGCCTAAATACAGGGAAACCTCACCCCTGAAGTGTTTTGGCATAAGACCAACTCCAGGTTCCAGGCTTACTAGGTTGTCTGACCCCTTCGATATTCTCTGCGGTCCCAGAAACAGTTCTTCAACATCACAGCTGTTGCTGTTGGGTTTCTGTAGTTATAGATCCTGGTTTCTGTATAGACCCTATGTTGAAAGCTGCATGGTGTATGGCATCTTCTGGTTTTGTCTCACCATTAGGTAGTATTGCAAAGAATCCTGCCCTAAAAGCAGACTGTTGCTGTCCCTAGGTTGTCATGGTGTCATAAGTACCATCTTTGGAGTAAGTCAATGTCATGATGGTAGTGGAGTCTTCCTTGTTAAGAGTTCTTATCCATGGGAGCTGGGAGGTGGCGCAGGAGGTAAGGTGCCTGCTGCCTTGCCTAGGACGGACCACGGTTTGATCCCCCAATTCCCATATGGTTCTCCGTGCCTGCCAGGAGCGACTTCTGAGCGCATAGCCAGGAGTAACCCCTGAGTGTCACTGGGTGTGGCCCAAAAACCAAAAAAAAAAAAAAAAGAGTTCTTATCTTCTTATCCCTGGTGATGGAATAGGAAACCATGTTCGTTTCTGCAGATGGTGTCCACATTTCAGGGGTGAATGCTCAATGTCCCATCAGCTAAAGTCCAAGACAAGTCACTATGCCAGGAGTTCAGGGTGTAAGGTCCCACTGCAGTTTAAAATATGTTCCCATCTCTATTACATAAGAACTTGTTTCCATATGTAATTTTCCCGTTTTAATGTGCCTGTGCAAAAGGGAAGAATAACAAAAGGTATTACTAGTGCATATGGGAGTTGAGGTATCAAGACCAACAATCCACATAAACTTTTTCTTACATGGCCTCTAGACAAATACTTGTCTACTAGAATTCTGTACTAAATAGATCCCAAGGATGGGAAAATTGTCGCTACATGAGAAGATATTTGGTCATGGATATGCTTATTGAAAGAATGTAATTAAAGAGATATGTATGTTCTTTTTAAGTCTTTTGAAATAGGTGGGAAAGGGGTAAAATCAGGAACCCAGCTTCAAACTGTGACTTGGTTTTTGGAGTCTAGGGAAGATGGCTCCCAGCAGTCACATATCAGTGAGCATCCTCAAGCACAGAGCTTTTCAACCACCGAATGCCATTGCAAGCAAAAGTCCAAGGTAGAGGGAGGTGAAGGGAGAGGGGCCATCGAGAGCTAGTCAGTAGTAGCTGAGTGTTGGTGTTTCTCATGTAGGGAATCTATATTTTCACTTTGGAAGTTGGTTGATATCTGGCTGGGATGGGGAGGATGTTCTGCTTTGTGAGGAGTTAAGCACATGGAGTGTTATCCTGCTGGTCTTGGGCAACATGTTCCCTTTCCTAGGAACAATCTAAAATTATGAGCATTGTGGTATCATGGTTAACAAAGTATAGTTGTTGCGCGGGTGCTTTTGGAAATGAGGACTGATGAGAAAGGACCCTAGTGCAAGGAGGTCTGCTCCACAGCCCGATTTATGGAAGTGGAAGTGGATGTTTTCTCTTCCCCACACACCCACGGCAACCCAGCTGCTCGGCCTTGCTGTGGAGGCCTGGCTTGGGGTGGGGGTTCCATATTCCTGTTCTAGGGTTCAGTACAGGGATCCTGTCAGTCAGCTCCCCTGCTTAGAGACATCCCAGTTAACAGTTGTGAGAGGAATGTGAAATCCCAGTATATGGGGGTCTGCAGACAGGTCACCAGTGTAGCCCGATTTTATGCTTTATACACTAGGGAGGGGACCCTATTACCTATTCTTTTTTTTTTTTTTTTTGGGTCACACCCAGCAGCTCAGGGATTACTCCTGGCTCTATGCTCAGAAATCGCTCCTGGCAGGCTCGGGGACCATATAGGATGCCGATTCGAACCACTATTCTTCTGCATGCAAGGCAAACAGCTTGCCTTCATGCTATCTCTCCGACCCCTATTATCTATTCTTAACCACAAAGTTTCCATGTGACTGAGGCCTGATCAATCTGAGATCTCTATTTCTAGGCTACTTTATTATGGGTTCTGGGATAGTTATAGGACCCTGTCAGCAACTTTGTGATAGACCAAGACAAGCAGGTAAGACTTTCATATTTATGTTGGGTAAATGCAGGAATTGATAACCTGGGGTTTATTTTCAGGGTCACACAGAAGATGTATATGGAAAAGAGGAGGGGAGACCATTAGGCAAGAATGCAGAGACTGGGTTAGGAGACTGGTGGGGAAGGACAGTGAGTTTCCTGACAGTGTAGCTTATCTGATACCACTTTCCTTCTGTGTGCTACCAGAGTTCTTTTCAAATAAAAGATTTCCTCTTCTGCATAATCATTTTGGGGGGAAAGCCCACACCTGGTGGCGCTCAGGGGTTACTTCTGCCTATGCGCTCAGAAATCGCTCCTGGTTCAGGGGACCATATGGGATGTCAGGGAGTGAACCAGGTCTGTCCTAGATCTGTCATGTGCAAGGCAAACACACTATCCCTGTGCTATTGCTACGGATCCTGCATACTCAGATTTGAGTTGGGTTTCTGTTCCCCATAACTTCAAACATCCTGAGTCATACACTGAGGAATACAGCTTTTCTTTTCCTTGAAGTGTTCACGCTAGTACCTCATTTAATGAGCCACTAAGGCCCAATGGTTCCACACTGCAGGGTATACTCATGGGAAATTTTATCCATAATTTTACTCAAGCTGTTATTACTATTTGGCAGTAAGGACCATAAAGGGGAAAAAAAACCCTGACCTTGAAAATGCTCATTGACCAATTTTAAGTCGTGTTTTAGAAAAAGCGAGTTGCAAAGGTTTTCCACCAGGAACTGTTAACTCCAGTTAAATGTGGGAAGTATTAAATATCTGGAGAGAAGTTTAGAGCTAAACGAACAGTTTTAGAGTAGTTGACGGTCACAGCCATTATGGACCAGATACTCAGGGAATTCTTGGGGTCCCTCAGGAAGGTGTGTGCAGGATTTGGTGAATTGAGAATCGGACTATGCTCAGCAATGAGTGTGAGTTTAATTCTGGTTTATTGAAGATTACATTTAAGCAAGATTTTTGCAAGTTATAATTTTTGTGGTATGTAAAAAAAATCTCATTTGTTTCTCTGCAGAATCAAACATATCTTTCTTGTTAGCAAAAGCTTATCAGTACACACTGTTTGATCTATGAATTTCTTCAAAATAATTCACATGACTATAAGGTGAGTTATAAACCTACAAGATAAGCTTCAATCAAAATACAAAGAGGAGTTTCTTTTAGAGCCAGAGGCTTCCCTGGGATAAAAGAGGGCAAATTTTAACATCTCGAAGTTTTTCCTCCCAGCCCAGACCCTGGGTATTAATACTGATGTAAATTAAAAGATTAGCAAGAAGCCAGGTGTTTCTAGTAGGGTTCCTTTTATCTGAAGGAACAGACTTTTTGCTTTTAGGGATTCCACAGTTAACAAACTTCCAAAGTCTCCTCTAAAGACTGACTAGAGTAGGTTTTATTAAAAAGGGGTGAAGCCTGACTAATAAAAGACAAGCTTAATTAAAGGGGTCAAATCTTTACCTGGGAAAATCTTTTTCTTTCCTCTATCTTTATTTATTGATTGTTTGGCTTCTGGGCCACACCCAGTGGCTCAGGGGTCACTGTTACTCCTGGTTCTGCACTCAGAAATTGTCTCTAACAGGCTGGAGGACTATATGGGATGTCAGAAATAACCTTGGATGTTATTTCTTTTTGTTGTTGTTGTTTTTTGTTTTTGGGTCACACATGGTGATGCTCAGGGGTTACTCCTGGCTACGCACTCAAAAATGACTCCTGGTTTAGGGGACCATATGGGATGCAGGGGAATCAAACTCCTGTGCTATCGCTCTGGCCCTTAGATGTTATTTCTGAGGTAAAAGATTAGCATTATTATAAGTACTTTATGATCAGACATGCCCCCAAAACAAACATTCCTTTCATCTGAGGACAGGTTAACAGAGCAATAAAGCACAGGACATTCTATTAATAACTATCTAACTATTGAACTAGCTAAATTACTGTTAGTTATTTTAGCTTCAATATATTTCTTTTGACACTAAGTTTTTCAGGTAAAGAGGTAAACACTCAAATATATACATACTTAGTACAGTAGAAGGGTTATTTATATTTAGGCCAAATAAAATGTTTGCAGCTATCAATAAGCTAAGATTGAGAAATACCACAATCACTTATCAGGGGAAATGATCTCTCTTTGAGATCTGGTCCCAGCTATGCAGGTCCCCATCCACAGTAGGCCCAACTGGTTTTAGCTTACTCTAACCCATGGCTGTGACATCTCTCCCTTTTTTATTTTTTAGAAGGACAGTTGCAATCTAGTTTTAAGCTCCCTATCTGTCAATAAAATCAGTCTGATAAGAAGTAGAAAACACTCCCATAGGATCCAGCCATACCACTCCTAGGGACACAAAAATACAATACAAAAATTCCTTCCTCACACCTATATTCATTTTAGTGCTATTTACAATAGCCAGACTCTGGAAATAACCAAAATGCTCTTCAACAGATGAATGACTAAAGAAACTGTGGTTACAAATACACTATGGAATATTATGCAGCCACCAGGAGAGATGAAGTCATGAAATTTTCCTATACATAAATGTACATGGAATCTATTATGCGGAATGAAATAAGTCCGAGGGAGAGAGTTAGACATAGAATAGTCTCCGTTATCTATGGGTTTTAAGGGGGAAAAAAGGCATTATTGTAATAATGCCCAGAGACAACAGAGATGAGAGCTGGCTCTAGATATAAAGATCACCACAAAAAATAGTGAGGGTAGTAAGTGAGTTGACTACACTAACTATCATGAAAATATTAATGAGTGAAAGAAGTAGAATGCCTGTCTCAAATACAGGCAGGGAGTGAGTGGGGAAGGAGGGAAGATAGGGGGCATTGATGGTGGGAATGTTGCACTGGTGAAGGGGGGTTATTCTTTTTATGACTGAAATCCAACTGTAATCATGTATGTAATCATGGTGCTTAAATAAAGAAAAAAATTATTCAGATGCTCTCTTATAAAGAAGGAAAGCTATATATTAAAAAATAAGTTGAAAACGGGCCAGAGAGATAGCATGGATGTAGATCGTGTTTGCCTTGCATGCAGGATGGTGGTTTGAATCCCGGAATCCCATATGGTCTCCCGAGCCTGCCAGGAGCGATTTCTGAGCGTAGAGTCAGGCGTAACCCCTGAGCGCTGTTGGGTGTGACCCAAAAAAAACAAAAAACAAACAAACAGCACCGAGGATTATTACCAAAATTTTGATCCTGGCTGTAACTATCCAATGTGGACAATTGATGGGATTCAAATGCTGTAATTTGTCCAAACTCCTTCAGCCAACCAATCAATATTGTGTCTAAGTTCGACTTATTAACAATTGTTATATCCTGTTGAAGTTGTTTTATATCTAAGGACATGGCATTATGATGCCATATGCTCAGTAAATGGGTTTTCACCTTATCCCATGGTGGCAATTTATTGTAAGATAAGGTGTTGTAAAGGAAAGGAAATTTTCCTATAAGAAGCTCTTTTTGGTTTAGGATTAAAAGTTTTCTTTTCCTTTAAAAGCAGTCACAAGTCAGAAACAACAGGGGCCTGATAAGGCCATTCCCCTCAATTCTCACTTAGGGTCTTAGCCACCCCCCATTCTTTAGGGTAGAAATGCAACCCTAGGTGTAATGTTTACCCTGCAGAAAGAATCCTGTGGTCATTTCTTTGTTGAAACAAACGGTCCCTAATTAGATTAAAAAGCCCAAGTTAGGGGCCCGGGAGATAGCATGGAGGTAAGGCGTTTGCCTTTCATGCAAAAAGTCATCGGTTCAAATCTCGGTGCCCCATATGGTCCCGTGCCTGCCAGGAGCAATTTCTGAGCATGGAGCCAGGAGTAACCCCTGAGCACTGTTGGGTGTGACCCAAAACCCCCCCCAAAAATAAATAAATAAAATAAAAAGCCTAAGTTAAAAATCAGGCTTTTGTGTGTGGCAGGGGGATGGGGGTAACGCTGTAGTTCACTGTATAAAAACTTGTAAGTTTTGTGTTTCCTCATCTTTGCTCTGAGGTTTTTCCCTGGCACTGACCCTGGTGCCAATCGGCATCAGAATAAATCATATTTACAAATTTTCATGGTTCCGCATCTCCTTGAAACGCTCAAACGCTGCTTGAGGGAGGGGGACTGTTTCCCAACCCCAACATGAGGGTATCAACCTTTGTTTCTAATTTTTGGTTAATCAATTCCTGTTCAACCAGAGCAAGAGAAACATTTCTAGGTAGATCATTAATGTGACAAGCACTATGTAATTCCTGAACTAGAGCTGTGCTGGATACAGTGAGAGATGTAAAGATGATGATCAAGGCTGTAATCCCTAAAATTAAGGGTGATACAAACATCTTAGGTCTGACTAATGCATCTGTTCTTTTATAAACCATGATGGCTGAGTTATCATACCAATAATTACTCATTTTTACAGGGACCATAACATAGGTTGGTTGTTTTTAGCAGTATAAAGATTGAAAACTTACTTGACACTGAGGAGTCAATGCAATTAGTTAAAACACAATTTTTGCAGGAGATGTTATAAGAAGCAAGAAAATGGAGTAATGCTAGCATCTTCCACTCTTGCCATTAGAATGGCATATGGAAAATTCAAACAAGCATCAATAGGAATTTCAGTGTGTTTCAAATGATGTCCTCCTTTCTTGTATAGAACTATATTAGTAGCTGTTATTAAATAGGGTTGGGAAAAATTTAGTCAAATTATGATAAAGAGATACAATAAGGTAACAGGGACTCACCCATCCTGACACAAACCATCTTCAAATAGGGGAGTTACTAGAAGGTACATAATTAGATCTGTGAGCATTATTTCTAAGGTATAGGAACTTATTCTGTTCTGTGGATGAAACAGAAATCTAAGATCAGTGTTGACAGGCTGAAACACTGTAGCTTGGGTAGTGAAAATCATACCCAACAATTTAGGGAAGTTCCTGATAGGGCCTCTATTGTCTCGATAATGTTCTTTGCAATCAGTTGTCTTGATGGGGTTAGACACTTCCTGAAAGGTGTCATTAAAATTAGCATACTCAAAGTTTACTATTTCTAATTTCCCAATGAACCCAAATAGTTTGCTTTTCCTCAAGGCTTTTTACTTTACGTTCCAAGTAAGTTAAAAGGCCAAGAAGCTGATTGAATGTGTACTTATTAGTGGAAAAGCATATGAGAATGTCCCTAGACCAGTATAATTACCGTAACTTTGGCTGAAAGTTTACAAGCCATCTTTGTCTCCCCAACACTTGTTGGTAAATGCCTTAAGATGTTTGTTATCTGGGGCTGGGCTGTGGCGCTGGAGGTAAGGTGCCTGCCTTACCGCGCTAGCCTTGGATGGACCGCGGTTCGATCCCCCGTGCCCCATATGGTCCCCCAGGCCAGGGGCGACTTCTGAGCCCATAGCCAGGAGTAACCCCTGAGCGTCACTGGGTGTGGCCCAAAAACCAAAAAAAAAAAGATGTTTGTTATCTGTTCATGATGGGGGTTGGGAGATGGAGAATTGAGGGTTTGGGCAGATATGTCCAATAAGCCCGTCTGATACCATTAATAGGGGCATAAACTCCAGGTAGGGTTAAAACAGACAATATAGGAAGAAATAGCATTCTGATGTTAATATCTTATCAGATGGAGTCACAACATGACATGTTTGGCCTCAGCCACCAGGTGGGAAGCGCAGGTGGTTTCAATAGTACAAAAACGGAATATTCCTTAGATACTGCAGAATTAATACAATTAGTCCACAAACAAATTGGGTGTTTAATCTTGCCAGTTGTCCTGTAGTCAGTCTGTCAGCAGAGCTGACCTTCAGTATGGTGAGGCTAATTTGGTATCAAAAATGTCTTTTGGTTGTTCTGAGCTGATATCACCAAAACCATATGGCCTATCTGGATAAGGCTTACTTTTGGGATCCAGGTACCTGAGGAACATTTCTCTTGTTTGGAATTCAAAAGGTAATCTGAGTGGAATTCTGATTAAGTTGACAACTGAAACCGAACTGATTGGACCCCTGAGGAAAACAGGGACTGTCCAAAAGTGGTCAGTGCTGCATAGACCCTGGTCACAGAAAATAGACCTCTGGTCCTCCCTGAGTCCTGACAGATGCAGGGAGAAGCACTGAAACCATAGGGATCCCAGAATGAGTAAGTCCATCAGAGGAATGTTGGCATTTCCTGTCAGTGGAATGGCAGCAGCCTTACCACTTTCACTTGGCTTCTCAAAGACAAACAAGGGGCAGGACTAGAAAATTAGAGTGGCCACAGTGCAATTTCAGAGTCCGGGTATGAAGTTAATGTAGTAAAACCAATGTTTCAGCAGAATAGCCTTAATTTACATTCTGCCATACGGAGAGCATGGCTCACTGACACCAGGCTCCTAATGACCGCTGGAGATGGAAAAATGACAGCTTGGGGCCCCAGAGGCCAGCAAGCTGCCTGAGCTTCAGTGGGCCCAGCTGGCCACGCACTGACAACAGAACTTTGAGTGGTTCAAGGCTGTTCACAGTCAATTCAGGGACCACATGCCGAGATTTGGTTCTGTACTGACTGGCTACCCAGCCCTGAATAATTCGGTATTTTTCAAATTGTGAAAAACAGTTTAATAATCTTTCTATCTGGGAGTATCTGCCAGTTTCATGTGCCTAAAGCTAGAGATAGAAAGAACTCATTAGTTAAACTTTTAAAAAGCTTTAAAAAAAATAAAGCAGGACAGATTATTCTGTCCCCAGGAGACTCTTTGCCAGCCAAGAGTTGGTCAGTGACTTTTGTTTAAAGATGGTTTGCCATATGGCTTTCCTGGAGAGTTAGGGAACAGGTCTCAGATTCTAGCTCATTTAAATGAGTAGATCAGGTCATCTTTCCTTTTCTTTTTCTTTTTACTTTTACCAAGGGCTAGAGGGAGGGAGGACTGGAGAGTGGGAGAGATCTGCTTTGTTATGTATTTCAAGGGCTTGAACCCAGGACCTTACACATACATAGCTAACCCGTGTTCTTGAACAAGTGTTTTCATAAATTATATTTTTGGGGAAGAATTTTGGGTTTCAGAAAGTGTAGGAAAATGGTGACCCGAGTGGTGAATATAGGGATGGGTGATTTTTAAAAAATATTAACTATGATGCAAGACTTTGATTTCTCTCAGGAAGTAGTTAAACTGAAAACACAACAAACAAATGGAACTGAGAGGGTTTGTGGATGGCTCCCATGACAGTGCTGTTGCTCCTGCTGGTGTTAAGTTTAGTTTTAGGAGCTGTGTAGCCCCAAGTGCCCTTCGGACACTGCCTGGCATGAGCTTTCTGGTTTGTGGCACCAGGGATTGAACTTGGGCCTCACAAGGCTTGTACCCTACAGTTGAGAGAGGTCCCAGCTCTCAACATCTTAGACCATTACTGATATGATCACCTGTACCCTTAACTAAAACCAGAGGAAGAAGAAAAGCAACAACTTTTAACATCAAAGATGTAGCTTAAAAGACAACCCTAACATCAAAGGTAAAATCAAGGTCAAGAAAAATAGCTGGATGACATTAAATTAAAACTATTTTTTCAGGGCTGGGATAATAGTATAGCAGGTAAAGTGCTTGTACACAGTAGATCTGGGTTCAATCCAGGTATCCCAATAGGAGTGATTCCTGCACACAGAGCCAGGAATAATTCCTGATCACTGCCAGGTGAAGCCCAAAAGCTCCCCTCAAATTTTCTTTTCATGGCAGGAAAGTATAAACAGAATTAAAAGGGCAGCCAAACCCAATGGGAGAAGATATTTGCATATTTTACATCTGATGATGGTTTCTGTTCAGAGTATATAAAAACACATATAACCTGGTGACAAAAAAACAACCCCATCATAAAATGAGCAGAGGATTTGAATTGGTCCCTCTCCAAGAGGACATGGAAATGGCCAAAAGCATATGAAAAATTGATGATCATCAGTGACCATTAGGGAAAAGCAAATAAAGATCTCAATGAGATATCATCTCACACCTGTGAGAATGGCTTAGATCCAGAAAAGTGAGCGTTGAAGAAGATCTGGAAGAAAATGAAATTTTTTTTTTGTTTGTTTGGTTTTTGGGTCACACCCGGCAGTGCTCAGGGGTTACTCCTGGCTCCATGCTCAGAAATTGCTCCTGGCAGGCACGGGGGACCATATGGGGCACCGGGATTCAAACCGATGACCTTTTGCATGAAAGGTAAAAACGCCTTACCTCCATGCTATTTCCCGGGCACCAGAAAATGAAATTCTTAAACACTGTTGAAGAGAATGTAAATTGGTGCAACCATTTTAAAAACTACGATGAGTGTACGCAAGAAGCCAAAGAGCACTTCCACTGTTGGGTCTCTATCAAAAGAATATAAAAACAAGCCAGTGAAGTTATATTTCATTTCAGTGTTTATTATAATGATATTTACAATAGCTTATATGTGTAAGCAAGTGAAATCCTGTCTATGGATGATTGGATAAGGAAATGGCCCAAGCCATTCTAATAAGAGAATATAATAAATAAGGGTGTGTGTGTAGCTCAGTAGTACAAAGATAAGGAAAGTACAAGGATAAGTACAGTCTAAGGAAAATGTGATATGTTTATACAGAGGGTACTTTTCAGCTATTAAAAATGTGAAATCAGAGAAATGGGAGGAGTTTGAGGAAGAGAATTAGAAGGAAAGATATAAAAATGGGTTGATTTCACATATATAACATAAGGCTGTAAAATTTAATAAAAAAAGATACAAGTGGAACTTGATAAACTAAAGTTAGACTAGGAGAAGGGACTGAGGAAGGAAAATATGGGGGAAAGAATATTGATTTACTGAATATCAGATGTATAGACCATGAAATACAGATTCACTGAAAAATATCCTAGCTGAGGCCAGAATGGTAGCACAGTGGTAGGGCGTTTGCCTTGCATGCAGCTGACCCAGGACAGATGCTGGTTTGATCCCCACCATCCCATATCCTTCCCCGAGCCAGGAAGGATTTCTGAGTGCAGAGCCAGGAGTATCCCCTGAGTGCCACCAGGTGTGGGCTCCCCCAAATCATAACTATGCAATATGGGAAGTATTTAGAAAAGTTATAATTAAAAAAGTAATTTACAAGCTTTGTCAATTGAGACAGAGAGCAAGTCTTTCCACTGCTGCAAAAGGGAAATCAAATATGCCTTAATGCAAGAACCTGGTTTGCATAATCTTGAAAAAGTATTTGTTTCTATCTGAGATTTTTCTTCCCAAAGTAGCGCTGTTTAATTTTTGACTTGTGCCATTAAATCTATGCTGTGAGAATGAGCTCTTAATTTTGAAAAGGAAGACACCAAGGAGTGAAATAAAAAATAAGGAAATTCAAAAGGTTAAACCTGGTATAATTATTTTGTAGGGACCACCCCTAGTAGTAATTGGACCTAAAGTGACTCTGGGTTCTGGTTAGGCTGATGAAGTAGGCCTGACTATCTGGTTCAGTTTTCAGATTACGAGTGCTATTCCCAGTGGTACCATGTTGTGAGGTGGGACATACAGTATACGTGATTGAACTCAGGGCTTCACACATGCCAGGCAAATTCTGTACTACTGAGCTACATCTGCAACCCTTATTTATTATTTTCTCTTATTAGAATGGTTTGGGCCAAAGTCAGCTCTTTTCTCAGGGCTCACTCCTGGATGGACTCGGGGGCAATATTTGTGCCGGGGATCGATCCTGTGTGCAAGGCAAACATCTTACTTATTATGTCCTTATTTATTACTTTGTTTATTTAAATACCATAGTTTACAAAGTTGTTTATAATATAATTGTTTTGGGCACTGAATGTTCTAACACTAATTCTGCCACCATTGTGATATTTCTTCTTGCCATTGTCCCCAGTTTCTCATCTATGCCCCAAGTCTTGCCACAGCAGAAGCAAAATAATTTATTTTATATTGCTTATTACAAAAATGCTAATAAAATTATCAACATTTTATTTTTTGATAAATAATTTTATCAAATTATTTTATAAAATAAAAATATATTTCTTCAATAAAAGAAATTTTGTGAAAATTATTTATATCACAGTGGTGTTATTAACATTACTGAGAGTTTACAGTTTATTGCTAGTTGAGCCTTTTGTGTTATTGTTTTTGTTTATTGAACTTAGTTGATTTCTATACTACTTTCCCATCTAATTTTCTAAGCTACCCCTGGGTGGTCAGTATTGTGGAACTTGGAGGTGTTGCACAGCTCCATATAAATGTGTGGCAGTGTGCTTCAGGAATCCCAGGATCTGTAGAACCAGGCTGATGAGTTTTAGTGGCTTGGCTTGACTTGCATCTCCTCTGAGATTAGTTTGTGAAGCTGGGTCATTGCCTGTATGGTGGCAACTATGGCTGGGTCTGCTGAGGATTTCGGCAGTATGTGGGGAGGGGACGATGCCCTTTCCCACTCTGAGAAGACGGCAGAATTTTTAGCCCAAAAGCCAGTGTACCTGGAATTATCATTGGCATGGAGTCTCTGCAGAGATTAATTGATAAACAATGAAGTTGGTCCATTTGCATAGTGTAAGGTGTGGGGTATTGGTGTGACTGCCAAGGAAGGATGGGGAAATCAAAACGACCCAACCCTTCCTGAGATGCCCAGTTTTTAGCCTAAAGACCAGAGTACCCATGAATGTTAGTTAGCATGGTGACTTGGATCTCTTCCAAAATTAGTGGTGAAGCTGTGAAGCTGTTCATTACTTACATGTTGGTGAATTTGGGATGTGATCCATATTTATTATTTTGAACAAAACTCTCGTATCTTACTGCCTTCCACTTACATATTTATTAAGTATTTAGAGTTAAAAAGTGGGACATTATGCATTGTTAAGTGGTGATCTTTGAGTCATGTTATATTTGGTAGGAGATTCTTTCTTGGATGATTAAGTAGACAGGCTATCTGGGATCTTTTTCTTACTTTCAAAGTTATATCAACTTATAGAAGAGCCCTGTCTGCTCTCTACACCCCTCCTCCACTCCCCAAACACTTAAGTGCTTGGAGAACCTCAGCTTTGATGGAGAGATGAAGAGATTTACAGGGATAGAGGCGAACAGAGCTGAGAAAGAGACTGCAGGTTGGTTCTTAAAGAGAGACTAGTTATCTATTATTTAAACAGCAAAGGTAAAGGTTGCAGATCCTAGAAGCAGGAGTAATAATGAGTTAGAGTCTTATCTCCTCAAGTGGCCCAAGACCAAAAGTTGCAAAAATATAAGTCAGAAAAAGCAGAGAAAAGTGAGAGACTCTTTGGCAGTGAGTACTAGAGGATTGGTGGGACTGGAGTGATAGTAGCAGGTAGAGTACTTGCCTTACATACAGCTGACCTGGACTTGATTCCTGGCATTCCTTTGGTTTCCTGAGCTCCTGCAGAAGTGATCCAAGAGAGCAGAGCCAGGAGTAAGCCCTAAGTATGGCTGGATTTGACCCCCACTGTCCAGGTGTCCTGGGACTACTTGGATTCAATAAGCAGCTTTGCAAAGAGGTTTGGCAGAGGTACAGAGAAGGATCTAGGGGGATCCAGTCAGATTCTTCTAATAGGACCATTTCCTTGTATGTAGCTCTGTGCCCCAGCACTTTTTTTAACCTTAAAATAGTTCTCAGCAAAACATGACATAATCACTAGCCACACCTGGTGGTACTCAGGGGTTAGTCCTAGAGGTGCTCAGGGCATTATGTGGTCCCAATACATACCCTGCATGCAAAACAGGTGCCCAGAGTTTTGACCCATATTTCCACGTCAGCATTTCCCACTCAAAGGATAAACTCCTGGTAAATGATGGTCTAGGAAATCCAAGCCAAGGACATAGCTCAGTGGTAGAGTGCTGAGCCCTGCAGGGCTCCCCTGCACAGGAAAAGCAGTTGTTTGAGGGGGAATGACTCAAAGACTGTCTTGATGGGCTCTATGGAATTAATTGTTCAGTGTCAGGGTTTGATCTGTAAGAGTTGTGTTTTCTTAGACTTGTTACCCTTTGGCTGTGGGGTGGAATTGGGCCTATTCAGGCCATCTATCCCCAGATCTTAGGAAGAAAGAATTGGGATGGCCAGGCCATCTGAAGCCAGAAAGCATGAGGCTGCCTTCTCTTCCTTGATGGTTCTACCAAGTTTCCCTTGGTCAAACAGAATTCAGCAGTGGACTTACCCATAATGGCCTTCTGGATTCTGGTTTAACTTGGTTACTTGAAGAGCTGGTTATTGTTGACTAAATAAGAGCTTATTTATCCTGGGAACTGACTGAGTCCTGGAACCAGGCAAGCTCCGTTTATCAGGAAGGCCTTGGCCCTGTCAGAGACAGAGCACAGCAAATGGGCAGCCCAAAGGTGGGAAAATTCCATTTCCCTCTAGCCAGTCTACCCAAAAAATGACCCACAAATCCGATGAAGCATTTCTCTGAAAACAGCTCCATGATCAATGTGGGAAACCTTTAAACTTTAAATAAGTTTTTTCTGCTTTTGGATATGGATGAAAATACATTGCTGTGGGCAGACTTTCAACATTCTGAGATTCTATAAATAATCCCGTGGCATCGGGAAACCCTTGAACAAATGAACACTTAATCAACATGTCTTGGGGAGAGGAAATGATATGGGAAGCGAGTTATGAGACTAGTGGCATCACTGAAGGTATTTATCAAGCTTTTTCCCTTCATGGGGCAGTGAGCCAGGGATAGCACAGAAGATATAAGCAGATGGGTCTTCTGCCCTTGGAAAATGAGGCGCCATTTGGGAGTTCATTCTTGTGTGAAATTTACCTCTGTTGTCTTTCTCAGCCACTAAAGCAGTGAGGAGTGGCTGGGACAAGAAATGAGGTGGCGGTACCCCAGGGCATGTCCTTGGTTCATTCCAGTTCTAGTTCCTGGTCAGCTGCCAGAAGTATTTTCTGACTGCAGCTTGGCATATTTACTCCTAATGTTGTGTGGCTATGAATGAAAGTACATTTGAAAGGGGCCCCACCCCCCTCACTTTACCTCCCAGGTCATCATCTGGATCAGTAGAGCACCTTTATGAAGGAATGATCCATCTTTCTTTGTTCTACAGAAACCTTTTGGGAAGCCTAGAACTTTCCTGATAATGGGATGTCTGCAGAGTTAGTGTTCCTGTTCTGGGCTTTTGCTCTTCTCTGGGCCTGCATACCCCTCTCCTGCTTTATCAGCTCTCTCCCTGCATAGATTATCTAGTGTATTATATTATTATTATTGTATTATTTTATATTACTATTATTATCAATGAGATTACATGAATGTGTGTGTTTTGGGGTACAAGTTTCATGCCTCCGCAAAGTATATTTCATTATACCTCAGGCATCATCAAAGTACCAGTGTCCCTATTCCATGAGTCCTGGGACCTCCTCCCCACTTGTTTCCCTCCTACCTCCCCTTTCAGCAGCCTTAGCTCTGGAAATTAAATCTATAGATTAATTTCCATTGCTTTTGTCTGGTCTCTGACTTTGCTTCTTTGTCTCCCACATAGGAGCTACATGACCCCACCTTTTTATCTTTCTCCTGATTTCTTCGCCTTAATATAATTCAAGCATTTTTAAAAGGACACTTTTGAAATATCTTTAGATTTGCAGGAAAATTACAAAAATGAATGATAGTGGACAGTTTTCTTTTGTTTTTGAGTTTTGGGCTACACTGACTGCTCCAGGTTTACTCCTGGCCCTGTTCCTAGGGATTAGTCCTGAAAAAGCTTGGTTAACCCTATGGGATGCCAGGATTGGTTCCAGGTTGATCACATGAAAGGCATGTGCTCTACCTACTAAACTACTCCCAACCCTAATGAAGAATTTTCATAATTTGTTGTCTTGTTAGTGAAAGGGTAAGCTATTCATTAGTTTCCCTGAGTGATAATGTCTGACATAATCTACATCAGGAGTGTGGTTTCTACAGAGGGTCTATTGCTGAGTCACCAGTTCATCAGAATCTCTTTTTTACTTTCAGCATCTTTGTGATCTGTCAGTGTGCTTTTGTTTTTCCTGAGGATTTGAATTGTAATATTTTCCCAGTAGTAGTGCTAGAAGCCCAAATTAACAGTGGTTTGTTGGACCACACTTAGCAATGCTCAGAAATTACTCCTGATGATGTTCAGGGGACCTTATGGGATGCCAGGGAGAGAATCTGAATTTGCAGTGTGCAACACAGTTGCCCTTCCCACTATACTGTCTCTCCAGCCCTACAAGTCTTTATAATCCACCTTCACTTTGTAGAATCTTGTGAAGGAGATATATAGTTTTTTTAACTGGGGCTCTCACTGTTGCTGTTTGTTCATTGATAGTTCTGCTCAATTAGTAGCTATTAATGGGTCTATACCTGCTAAATACTACTATGATGTTTGGAAAGACAAAAGTTGAGCTCAAAGTGGTGAAGCTTCTTGAGACTGAAGGTCTAATGGAGACATAAGTGACTGCAAATATATTCTGGGAATGCTGTGTTGTGGGTATTTACAGAGTCCCTGGAAGAGCCTGGATACAGATCCATAATTCTAGCCTGATCTAACACATCCTCAACAGACTGTACCACTAGATGGAGCAGTAGTTGGAGACTGAAACATATTTAGGTGGTTCAATTTAAAATTATGATCGACA
>PVKC010013528.1:0-22890 GCA_004027635.1 Crocidura indochinensis | reverse complement strand
GCAATTAGGATGAAATGTGTAAAAGTAAAAAGTCTTATTCCTAGGGCTGGAGGGATAGCATGTGGTGCTTGAAAGATGTTTGCCTTACATGTGGCCAACAGTGGTTTGAATCTTGGCACCACATATAGTCTTCCTGTCAATGTCAGGCATGATCCCTGAGCACAGAGTTAGGAATAAGCCCTTACATACGACCGAATGTGGCCCCACAAAAAATAAACAAATAATAAAATTCTTATGTCCTTTTCTTGAAAAGTCATACAGTGCTTTTTAAAAATTAGTTGCTTTATTTAAGCACCATGGTTACAAATTTCTTTTATAGTAATATTAATTTTATTTTTTTATGTTGTCTGCCAAATGGAGATCAAGGTTCAGGAAGCAATGAAGGAGTTTCGAGGAGAGGCAGGAAGTAGGTGTTGAGAACGGCCCAGTGTTTTCCTGACTCAATCTACAGTGGGGTTAATTATGCGACACGCATGAAGGATTTCTCAAAATATTGAATGTGAGAAAGGCGTTCCTGATATGCGAGCAATAGATTAAATCAAGGAACCACAGACTTGTTTTTAATACTTATTCCTGAAAAATGAAAAAGTTCATCATATCAAGCCTTCATTTCTCATGCCACATGCCACGCACCATCACCGGGAAACACGGTTGCTTCACTTGGGGGGAGGAATTAAGAATAATTCGATCTAAGGTCCCTTTTAATTATCCAGCTAATCAACCAGCCGAGTGCTCTGACTGGAGATGAGGCTGCTTGCTCTGTCGTGTTGCTGCTTTTGATCTGAATTAATTGCCCTCCCTCCCCATCACCTCGGCTAAGTGAATTTCCTCTCATTTTACCATGTTTTATGTCCTACGGTCCCATTGAACTCCAAAGGAGCATAAACATTTGCTGTGCCAGCAAATTTCTCCGTGCTTGATTATTTATGCTTCCATTTTCACTCATTTTCTCCTGTGAGTTCCCACTCTTCCATGGGTCTCAGAGCAGAATTATCTTCTAATGTATTGGTCCTCAATAAATTGATGGATATAACGGGCCAGATATTCTTTTCCTGGTGATGGTACATAACTGTCACCACCTCTTATTGTCCACTGGAGGGCGCGCTTCTCCACTTGGCAGAAGGGGAAATGTGGGCTTCCTTGACTCCAGATATCCAGCCATAACCAGTAGTAAGAGTGACACTGGCCAGCTAATCCTGGAGCTGAGCCATCTCATCCCACAGATTGACCTAAGAAGACATGTGCTCTAACATGACTAATGTTGAGTTGAAGTTTCAGCTTTCTGGAAGCATTTCCCTTTCAGGACTCTGCAGCCCAGCCCTGGTTTTCCTGCTTAAAGATTCTCCCCTGCTTTCCATACATTGAATGGCCTACTGGATCTTTGGCTACACAGACTGTTGACCTGCCCCCATTTTTTTGTTTTGGGGCCACATCCTGCAGCATTCAGGGATTATTTCTACCTCTGCACTGAAATTATTCCTGGCAGGCTCAGGGGACTATATGGGATGCTGGGGATCGAACCTGGGTCAGCCCACTTGCAAGATAAAATTTCTTTTCCAAAACGATCATTTCATTCTGGCCAAATTCATTTTCAGGAAGTACAGTTTAGTCTTCATTAAGTCCATGAATATGGAGATGAATTTCCATTGGACTCTCAGACCCTACAGAGACTATTTATCCTGTGAATCTACCCATGAAGTCTTAAACTGAGGTTGACTCTGGACTGAGCATTGATGTCTGTGTCTCTTCTTATGTGAAAGATCTGGTCACTTGTTGGAGACACAATGAAGAAGGGGATAAACCAGGGAAGAAAATTTGGAATAAAGTGCATTCTCAAGTAACTCAAGTTCACAGCTTTATGGCCAGGTAAAGCAATAATTTTCAACCAGAGAACAATCTCTCATATTCCTTTCCTCGCTCAGATACAGTTTCTCTTTAGACAACTAATGGCCCTTAAAATGTCTCATCATCAAGAAAACTGAAGATCATTTTTACCACAGAGAGTTGTTTTTCCTTTCTTTTCTTCTAGGTAATAAACACTTGACATTTCAGAGATACCTTCCTAAATATACAAAGCACAGAGCACTTTTCCCTGCAGCTCCCTTGAATATCAAGTGCCCATCACTGACAGAAATTGAGTGAACAGGGCTGTTGTTTGTTAGTGTGCAGGTCATCTGTAGAAAGGCATGAAAAGGAAAGCTCAATTCTCTGGGAGCCCTGGGAGCAGAGTGACTTGAACATGGCCACTGATGGTCCTACAGAAGGCCACACTGCCTTTCCACTCTTTCCTTGCCTCACGTACATCATGACATGGTCACAAAGTTGCTTTGAATTGTGTTCCCTCAACTCATCACTTAAGTCTTCACTAGTGTGCAAGTCAGGTCAGCTGGGTAACCCAGGAAAGACTGTCCCAACATGAAAAGTCCCCTCAGCAGAAGGAGAGGATGCGTCATCAGAGTGTCCTCTGAACATTCAGATGCTAACATCCCCAAAATTCAAGGATATACCTGCCTAGAATCAAGAGGGTAATACACTATTTTTTTATAATTTCTTTTGCTCCAGTAATGATAACCATGGATTTGACCAACTGAAAATGGAAGATGAATCATTCAGAGCTTCAAGTCTTCTTTTGTCAATGGAAGTGATACCTCTCTCTCTTTCTTTCTCCCTCTCCATGTATGAACCAGTCATCCTTGTATGAGCCAGTTGGAAGGACACAGGTTAAAAGCCTTATGTGTCATTTTCAGAAACACACATAGGTGCATGTGGCTGGGATGAGTAGAGACAGAAGTTAAACAGCCAACCCTGGTTCATTCTCCTGCAGCATAGATGGTCCTCTCAGCATCCCTAGGAGTGATCCCTGAGCATAGAGCTTAGAATAAGCCCGAGCACACTAGGTATGATCCCTAATATCTCTCCCCCCACAAAAAAAAAAAAAACTAGTCATGGTTGAACTACTTTGCAATATAATTTAATCACTAATATTAATGACTAGTTAACAATAATATTTTTTAATTTGGAGGGGACACATCAGAAATGCTCTAATTTCTGATTAGCATTAGAGCTAATTTTTGCTGTGCACTGAAAATCATTCCTAGGGAGGTTTAGGGGATTATATAGAGTGCCTGGGATCAAACCCAGGTCAACCATTTGAAAGGCAATTGGCCAACCTGCTGGAGGCTTCAACCCCCACAATACAGATACTACTTATTTAATGGCCAAGTTCCATTTCAATAACTTGATCATTAAGCAAATTGCTCCTTAAGTGAGGAACTGCATTACTGTGTACAGTAGTACAGCATATACATAGTACTTGACAATACAGTATTCTGAATAAGTAAAATAATGAGAAAGATCAAACTGGAAACTTCCACTTATTTTAATTTGCATAAGTTGTGTAATTTACACACAGTACTGCAATGTATTACAGAACATAAAGTTAGTAATGTAGGTACATTAAAGCACCAAGAACCACAGTACTGTACTGTAGAGTGCATAAGATGGAAAGGGATATTTAACATAAAATAAAATAACAGTGAAGAGATAGTTGTAAGTGTGAGTGGTTGCTAAACAGGTAGGTCATTAAACCTGTAATGAGGGCATGGAGGTAAGGCGTTTGCCTTTCATGCAAAAGGTCATCGGTTCGAATCCCGGTACCCCATATGGTCCCCCGTGCCTGCCAGGAGCGATTTCTGAGCATGGAGCCAGGAATAACCCCTGAGCACTGCCGGGTGTGACCCAAAAACCAAAAAAACCAAAAAAAAAAAACCTGTAATGAGTTGTAAATTAACACATACAGTTACCAACACCCATTAGGAAAGTCTCAATTTCCTATTTCCATTATAGAGTTTCTGGTGTCAGGCTACTCATTGACCAATGTGTCTAGTTAAAGCATGCAGAATTCTGATTTCAAATATGGTATCTTACTTACATCACTAGCAGCAAAAGTGGAGGATTTTTGTGTGTTGAGAGCACTAATATTTCTAATTCTCACTTCCCATGTGTAAGTTGGCATTTACCTGCTGATCAGAGAATGTTCAGGTCTAGAGGTCTGATAATTTTGCTCCAAGTTACCCAGCAGGTGATAGAACTGGGTTCTCAACATGAATTTTGCTTCCTCCAGCACCTCACTCAAAGATATCCTACTAACACTCTCTACAGCTAAGATGTAGGACTGTGATTTAAAAGTAATGACAACTGTGGCTATTTTATCCTAGAAACACAGTAATACTATTTGGTGGATTCATTTCCAATTGAACATATATGTGATAAGACATCATTGGACATTCCCATTATACCCTGGGAACCCTAAAACATGTTCTTAAAACTGCCCACACCTTGCTGGTGGTGGTGGCAGAACCAGGTTACAAACTCACTGTGATCCCAAAGCCTGTGATTTCAGTTATTTCCCATTTCCCAATTCTGTAGAAAGTTGGGGGCTGAAATGAGCCTCTTATGGTGGGGGGGTTCTTGTCCTTGAATTGTTGCTTTTTAGTTCACCGATTGGAAGTCTTTTCTTTTCCAAGTTAACACTTCTTTTACTTCGGTCTATTTTAAATTTTACTCTTGGTTATTTTAATAATTCACCCTTAATTTGATTGATTACGTCATTCAACTTTCCTCCTCTTTCTCGTGAGATGAGGAAGTCTGACGTCAAAAGGGATGAGAATAGATTTTTCTGTATCCACCAAAATTATTCTCATCCATGAGCATCTTAGCCATAAAGATGGAGTCTTTGGTTTTACAAATTCCTAGAGGAAGACCATTGAAAGAGACCTGCTCAACACTCCTGGCCACCAGAGGGCACTGGACCCTGGAGATCCCCTTGCTCTTCTCCCAGACCAGCTGTGTTAGGAGACAGCCAGAAATTCCTGAACTCAGGCTCAGTCCCAACTGGCTAACTCTGTACCTTCATTATAACTAGAGTCCCTAGTGATTCGTATGCAAATGAAAGCTGGAGAAGTACGCTCCTGCATCCAGGCTTAGTCGATCAAGAACCAAATGAGGCCAGAATGTTCCTACCTTTTGCCTATTACAACCACCCCGCTGTGGAACCTTTAATAGGAGCAAGTGTTAATTGGTGTAGCTATGCTAGAAGCTCTTTCTTTCTTCAACTGGGAACACTGAGGATCGGAGAAAAGGAAACAGGAGGAATTTACACAAGCAAATGGAGATGTTTGAATTTGAACACAGGTTTCCTTCACAATTAAGCAATATTACTTCCCTGCTTTTTTTTTTTTTTTTTGATGCGCCGTTTCTAAGGACAGAACTAAACATCCAAGCCAAAGCCAGCAACAAGGAAATCAAGAGACCCAAACTTTAATAATCTAAACTTAAAATGGGCCTGTTATACTGGTAGGTTTGTGGGTGGGGGGCAGGAGGGGTGGTGGTATGGGATGCACTTGGAGAACATTGGTGGTGGGATTGGTCCTGATTCATTGTATGTCTGAAATCCAATTATGAAAATCTTTGTAAATCACAATAGTTACAACAAATAATATTTTTTAAAAAAAGAAGAAGAAATGTATGTCTAGGAAATCATTTTAGTTAATATTACTGTGGTCTTGAATGCTATTGCTGAATAAAGGCTCTGGTGTAGGAATTAAGCCAATTAATAGTTGATGAGTAAAGAGGAGAAAAACTTACAAGACAGCTTCTACGGTCATAACAATTCATTTTATCCATTCCAATCCAATTCCCTAATTCCAACAAATTGAAGGCGGCCCTTGGAAATTTTCTGTGACTCCTGAATCTACCAGTAGGTGTCGCTATTTCTTTGGCCACCAAGATGGTCTCAGGTCTTCGACCAACTAGCGTCAATACCAGATAAATTACCCAAGAATGAGCTGTCTTTGCTCTCCATTTCCACTTGGTGCAGTCCACTTAAATGGACTGCATTGTCTGACTGATATTGTCTGTCTAATGGAAGGGCTAATGGAGGTCTAATGGACCTTGGGCAATTCGCTTTCACCTTCTCTTTATCCCTTTCTCTGCTTCTCTCCCTCTCCCCTCTCTCTCAAACACAGCACACTCCTTTTTTTGAAAAAATTTGGGAATGATTTAAATAAACTATTTTCTTCCAGGGAGATCTTTCTGTGCCATGATTGGAGAGGGGAATGTAGTTGCAAATATAAAAGTCAGTTCCATGCAGCCCTCTGGCTGGTAAACCATCCTGCCTTGCCTTCTAGGTTGTCCACCAACCCCTCCACCCCAAAGAATTCTTCTTTAAAGAAAGTGACTTAGATAGTTGTAGGGCGGATTCCTTGCTTGGTCTAATTTTATCACTGTTAGCTTGGAAAGGCTTTATTTATTTCTCAAATGATATTTTATATGCAAATATTTTCTGGGACCAGTGTCAGAGTTTTATTAAATGTGCAAGAAGACTGAATAATTTATCAGGTTAGCAGAAGACTAGAATTTAAGTTGACGTGCACTTGGGCCTCACAGCTGGGTTTTGATTTGTCCAGCTTTTCACGTCCCTGCCAGCCGTGCTTGTGCTAATAACAATTAGACTCTCCCCAGCTGAGTGCTTTCCCTTGTTTGCTTTTCAAAAAGATGGTCAATTTTTTTTCACCTTTATCTTTTTTTTTTCTTTTTCCTCTCCACCTTGGCTTTAAATTAACCACCTCCAATTATTTGACAGGTTGCTGCTGAAGAAAATGTTTTGCCTTGACAAAGGGAATTTATTAGTAGCTTCTCTGGGAGGAAAAAAAAGAAAGAAAGAAATCTTGAGCGAGATTAAGTAAGAGAAACACTTTCTGAGTCATTAGATGCTAGACAGGTTAAAATACCAGAAAAATACGCTGTAGCATTCAATTTGGCACGAGGTAATGACTTAATGGTTCTCTAGTTTTCCAATATTCTGGGTGGAACATTTAAGACCTTCTGAGGCCTGATTAACAAACAGTTTTTCTTCCCTTGTCATAGTGGATGTAATCAGTCTCGAGTTGGGAAATTTAGCAGTGCCAGGAGGTTCTTAGGGAGACTTCTTGTCATCTGGCAGTTTTATAACATTGATGAAGGGTTTTAACTGTTCCAGAAGCTGCAGGAAGGATCTGGCATCTTGCTTCTCCAAACTTCTCTGTGGATAAACTAGGTCGTGGGTCATGCTGAATTGCCTGGAACATCCTTTGGGTTTGAATCCCAGCTTCATTCATCTACAAAGGAGTGAATGATACTCTGCTTCTATTAGACACTATTCCTTTGCAACAAAAAGTGAGGACATTGGTGGCAAAAAAAAAAGTGCACAGGTGAAGGAATGAGTGTTGGACTGGAAACTGCATTTCACAGGGATATAATTAAATAATGTATTTTTAAAAATTCAAATAGTGAGAGGACTTGAAAAGTGATGATTCCTAACAACTGTGATGATGTGTCAAAGCACAAGCAGTTGGAACAAAATTTGCCTGTTTCTGTAAAAGTCTCCAGGGAGAATCCTTTTGAAATGGCTCGTTCTTCCTAGAACTCATGACATTGTTTCATGGGTCTTTCATCCATTTACAGCTTAGAACTGCTGCTACCCACCCATTTCATCTCACTATCACCTGGTTCATGAGCAGAAATTCCAGAAGAGTGGAGAGCTGAGCTAAAAGTGGTAAGAACAATATTTGAGAAGCTGGTAGTACCCATGGATCCACAGAGGTTAAGCCACAAGGGAATGTCAAACTCTGTGTTTGATGAGAACTGGAAGATGGGGTTTATTCTGGGGGGTAAACTTGATAATAAACGGAAAAGAGAAAAATTTCCACGTTGTCAAACAAGGTAGGCTACTGGAGTTTAAGCTATTTTAGAAATAAATTCTACAGGCCAGAGCAGTAGTGCAATGATAGGGCATTTGCCTTGCACACAACTGACCTAGGATGAACAGTAGTTTGATTCCCCCAGCATTCCATATGGTCCCCCAAGCCAGGAGTGATTTCTGAACACATAGCCAGGAGTAACCCCTGAATGTCACCAAAAGAGAAAGAGAGAGACAGAGACAGAGAGAGAGAGAAAGAAAGAAAGAAAGAAAGAAAGAAAGAAAGAAAGAAAGAAAGAAAGAAAGAAAGAAAGAAAGAAAGAAAGAAAGAAAGAAAGAGAGAGAGAGAGAGAGAGAAAGAAAGAAAGAAAGAAAGGAAGAAAGAAAGAAAGAAAGAAAGAAAGAAAGAAAGAAAGAAAGAAAGAAAGAAAGAAAGAAAGAAAGAAAGAAAGAAAGAAAAGAAATGACTACCTAGTGAAAGGAATATAATGTGTGCTCACTCTCATGATATTAATGCCTGTATACTGGAGTGATGGATGCAATCCCCTTATTTCCTCAAGGCGAATGCAATGAATGTCTTAACCTCTAATGGAATGCATTTTGGTGCCGCCTTTGGTATCCATGGGGTTTGTAGAGGAACTAGAATCTCGTGAGTTTTTGAGAGTTGGTCTTCATGGTGGGAATCACATCCTTAGTAAATTCTTTCTTCTTCCCTCGTCCTTTCATTCTCTCTCTCTACAACCTTGGTCCTCTCTAGTCTCTGCCTGTGCTTGACAATGTGGACATCTTTCTCTTTTCCACTCATTAACAAGTTCACCCTCCTCCCCAACCATGAGGACACAAGTCAAAAGCTTGTTGTAAAAAAACTACAAACTGCTAAGGAGAAATCAGCAGACAGCAGATCTGCCATGAGCTTGACCTTGTGTTTGCAGAATTTTGAGAAACATTTGCTGTTTAAGCTTCTCAAATGCTTGGATTTTGTTCTCTGGTTATCATTAAAGGTATTCAAATATCATCAATATAGTGGTGAATCTGCTGTATGAATACATCTCGAGTGCTCGGTTGTGTTCTCTTGGTAGATCAAATTCCCATTCCAGCATTTGTGGGGAGGCTTTTCAACACCAGGGTTAGAGCAATAGCACAGCAGGTAGGGTGCTTTCTTTGCATACGATTGACCTTCTGCATCCTGAGACCTCCAGGATTGATTCCTGATTACAAAATCAGTCCTTCAAAAACTTTGCCAGGTGTGGTCCAAATATAAAAATAAAAGAAGCAATTCTCAGACACCCATTGACTACTCAAGAATTCAACTCATTGTGACATCATCTGCATAAAGACAGTGCCAGATTCCATGGGAAAAGGGCTCAATGACTCAACATCAGCCTGTCTCTAGCTCCTCAGGAGTCAGGCCTAGCTGCTCCCTGTGCTCTGATCTACAGCCTCAATTCAAAGGTTTCCTTGACCTTCAGGTTCACCGATTTTCTGGAATGGCAAGGAGAATGTCGGAAACCTGCTTAACAACGATGGCAGATTACTCATCAGTTGGCTGCAAAGGAAACATTCAGGTGTAAGAGGTTTGGGAAAAGAAGGTGGTTTTTCCTGCTCTTTCCTGCTGATCCTTTCTCCATTCCTCCACAAATTCTGAGCCCTCTTGGTGCTATGCAGTCTTCCATTCTTAGGTATATTTGATGAACTCATTGGCCATTGTCATTGTATTTAATTCTCTCCAAACCCTCTCCTCTCTTCAAGTCAGAGGGTGGTCTATAAACTCCAATCCTCCGATCATATGGTTGATTCTCCTGGCTTCTAATTCCCACCTTTTTGGGTGCTTCTAAAAATCACAATCTCATAACCAAAGATACCTTGAGTACTTGGAAAAATTCTAACACTCTTGAGAATGTGATCAAGAAAATAAATTACAACATATATATATATATATGAAGCCATATATATGTGAAAATGTTTGTGATCACCAGAATATATATGTATTTCTTATAAATCATAATATTTCAGTATCGATGCACTAACGACACTGTTGTATTTTTCCATTGCCTAATTGGTGAGATAAAACTTCTTATGTAACATCCATCTTATCTCCAAGGAGTGAGTTTTCTTTCTCCTTGGCATTTTGCTTTTCTTCATTTATCATTTGTAGATCATTTTGGATGTTCCAAATAAGCAATAGCACTTGCAACCAGTGAGACTTTTCTTTATATTACTATCTAAGGTTTTATATATATATATATATATATATATATATATATATATATATATATATAATATAAGGTTATATATATTACTATTTAAGGTTATTTTCTAACCTTAAAAAACTATTATAATAGGAGTAGGGAAGTGGGCTATCTAGTGTGTATTTTTAAGTTTGTTACATATCTTTTATGTGGGTTTTTTTTTTTGGTGTCTTATGGATACCTCAGTTCAAGATGTGAGTCTTCATATTCCTTTTCTTCTAAGTTTTGAGAATTTTCATCTGCTGAATTTTATGAACTTTCTATAATAAGTTGACCATATGGTTTTCTCTTTGAATACATTAAGATGTTCCATACATCAACTTGTATACTGAAATAGTCTTATATTCTTGAGCTACAACCAACAGTTATTACTTTGATGTGCTTATAATACAGAGATGCATACATATTGCTAGATTACTGTTGCAGGACAGAAAATGCATTGCTTTCATTTCTGTTTGAAGGAGCATCATTGACTGACAAGTTCCTTGCCACCCTCTGAATTCACCACCACATTTAGGCCAGACCCACATTTCATCTGGAATGAATAACTGAGGTGGACATGGATGTGCTGGTTCTTCCTACAGGCTCTGGGCTCCTCCTCAGGGCCTACCTTTAAGATCCTCTCTTGACTCTGCCAAGCCCTTCTTTCAGGCTTCTATTTGAGGCTACATTGGTCAACCCATCCTCTCTCCTTTGGTATCAGACCCATTTTACACCTTTAAGCTCTGTCTGCTTTGTGTCTTCCCACTTGTTCATCAGGACAAATAAAGCCTAATTCAGCTTTCCAAAAAATCTTGTTTTCAGCCTCCTCTGCCTGTACTCCCTTATGACCTTGTTTCTTTCCTGTGTTCCTTCCACCATCTCACCAGGTGAGCTGCCCATGTTACCACCCATTTACACATTTTACAAAATTGTCTCTTTGTAATATCTTGGGGGCCTACAGGGTATATTGTGTGAAGGGGGGTGGATTTGGCCCATGGTTGAGAGACGATGCCTTACCCAACAGTTTGTTTTGTTGACATTTAGGATGTTAGTTTGTTTTGCTGTTTAATGTGGGTTCGGGACAACACCTGGCATTGCTCCGGGCTTCATCATGACTCTATGCTTAGGTATCACTCCTAGCAGAGCTCAGGGCACTATATCAGGTCCCAGGGATGGAACCCTGGTAGGGCACATAAAAGGAAAGTCCCCTGCCTGCTTGTACTACTATTCCATCTGCCATTTGTTGGACAATTTACGCCAATCTCCATGAGAACATTGATCAGCAATTTTCATTGTCTAGTTTGAGGGGTCAGGTGATACAATCTTTGACCCTGGCATAGGCAAATTGTATTTTCTTCCTGCATCCTACCAGCCCCAATTGACCTGCTTTGCTGAAATCTGCACCCCCATTCATGTGTCAGTGGGTGGCTATTTTATAGATAGGGTCTTTTATGGGGGACACCCAGAGGTGCTCAGAGATTCCTCCTCGATCAGTACACAGGGATCACTCTAGGAGGGACTCAGAATCCTTATGAAGCACAGAGGATTGAGTTAGGGTTGACCACATGCAAGGCAAATCCCTTAACCTGTGTTGTTCCTCTAGCCTGAGATAGGGTCTTTAATGTGTTCTATGAGTCAGATGAGATCCTGTGTGCACTCCCAATTCAATAGGGCTTATTTCTTTGTGATGGACAAAACTCTGGAGAAACCACACTGGCAGCATCATGGCTAGGAGCTTGCAGAAGCAGAAAAGTGAGAGAATATGAGAATTCCAGAGGCATCCTGAATCCCTGCAGTCTTGCACCAAAACAGCATCTGCCTAGTACCTGCCTCCTTCAGGTCCTCCCTATGATTTGTACCTGGAATGAAAGTTTCTGTTTTCCAGCTCCCTCTATTTATCTTCCATTACTGCAAGACCCTTAGATTCTCCTGGGAAAGTTTGCTTTTCTGGGCTCAGCACCGAGCTGGTGTTATGCCTGGGTGCATTACAGTCGGAACCAGGAATGAGATAGTCGGAACCCGGAAGAGGAGAGAAGTTGAATTTTATCATAATGGTTGCAGGGATTGTGATGGGTCACAGATTCTAACTCATTCGATCAACGATTCTAAAACTGAGGTCGATTTTATATCCCCGAATGGCATTCCAAAGTGTCAATGAAAGTCTTGGAAGATGGACTCCAGTACTTACTTAGCAAGAACCACATCCTAATAAGAAGGAAAACAAGATCCAGTTGCATCCATACATCAAGAGGGAGAGTGAATGCAGCCACACAGAAACAAAGGATCCATTAGTGCTCAGGGTCAATGCATTTTCTCCCAAATAGTATCAGCACAGATGTTGCCATAAACTCCACAGCCAACACTGAGCTCCGCCTCCTAATTACTCAGGCCCCAAGAATGTTTGTTTCATACCTTTCCCCATAAGGTTGTTGCTGTCCTTAGTTGTGTGGAAGTAAAAATCGTAATACCTTGAACTAACGATTAAGGTACATTTGGTACTAAACACCAGCCATAGGCCTGCGGAATCCAAATTGATTCATCCCCAGACCTCCACCTCCTACCCAAGACTAACTGAAGGAGGCTAAATTCATTTTATGAACATGCTCTTACTCTTTCTTTGTACGTTCTTGGTCATAAAACCTCTATTTACAAAATTTACAAAGAACTTCATTGAAAAGGGAAGAGCACTTAAATTCAAAATCCATCCTTCAAGAATAAGTGAAGTCCATTAGTTTAACATATGCTAGATTTTTGTGGCAATTTACCAATAAGACTCCTCTTCGGGAGAAATATATTTGCATTAAAATTTGATTAGTGGGGGGCCGGGCGGTGGCGCTGCAGGAAAGGTGCCTGTCTTGCCTGCGCTAACCTAGGATGGACCGCAGTTCGATCCCCTGGTTCCCCATATGGTCCCCCGTGCCTGCCAGGAGCGACTTCTGAGCGAATAGCCAGGAGTAACCCCTGAGCGTCACCAGGTGTGGCCCAAAAACCAAAAAAAGAAAGAATTTTGATTAGTGGATTTGGAATGATAGTACATCAGGAAGAGCATTTGCCCCTTCAGAGGGCATTGTTCACAGCCAACCCAGGCTTGATCCCCAGAATAACTCGAGGCACAGAGCCAAGTAGTAACCCCTGAGCACTTCCAGGTGTCCCATAAGAAATTACATTATTGTTTAGATGTTTTCAAATAAATTACACACCAAATGAGTGTTCCAAAGTTTTATTAGAGCAGAACAAGGTGGTCGCAGGAAAAAAAGCAGTTTTAATGGTATTCAAAAATACTTTTTAGGAAAAGTATTCTAGCACAAGTTGTTTTCATAAACTAGATTTAATTGTAAACGTTTTTCCTACATCTTTAACAAGTGTTGTTTCTTGAGAACTAGTTCTCACGCCTATCTCCAATCTATCTGGTGCTCCTGAGAAACTGCAGACAAGGCACTTGGAAAGTTTTTTTTCCTTTATGATATGAATTTATTTTATTCTGCTGGTAAGAAATTGACTGCACCAAATACGTAGGATTTTCACTCCAGATCATCGTGATGCTGGGAAGTTTCGTTGATAACCTGTAAGATAAAAACAAAATACCCCACATATAATGATTATATACTATACTAAATGATCCCATCAAGATATGACCAAGAAAAATTTTATTCTGTATCAAGAGAGTTCATTGTGAATGTTAGAAAATGATGGTATGTAATTTTCCATGACATGAATTTCCAGTTTCAGGGACAGAAACATTTCAAGGCAACCTTCACTTAGAAGCTAAATAAGTTCCCAATGCAATACTATAAGGAAGATTGTGTTTCTGAAAGCTTCTATAACAATGACATGCAATAAAGTTTAATGAAGTTTAATAACAATCAGGGCATTAAAATATACCGCCAGTATTTTTTGAGTGTTCCAGGGAAGATTCCATGTAAATTCCAATCAAATAGCAGGACTAATTTTTTTTCCTGGTATCGAAAAGCAGCAAGACAGGAATAAATCTGATGTGGTCTTTCATTGAATGAGGGCAAAGGACTGGCCTCAAGGAGGCGCTGGTACTTAGGGTAAAGGTGTTCTTAATGTGATGGCATCACATCATTCCAGAGTGAAGCTTTGTTCCCTTTTCAAATCAAGCACCAGTAAAAGGGCACTAGTTTTGAGCTCTGTGGAGATTGTTCTCTTTTGCTTTCAGTCTCTATCTCTCTCCCTCCTCCTTACCCCCAAGTCCAGGAGCTCAATATGCATGAGACTAGGCAAAAAAGAGATGCATTATCTCTTTGGTTGACCTGAATGGACAGAAACCACCCAAATTAGTTGGTTGTTGTCGAATCCATACAAAGGGTTATAGATGCCTGACTCTGAGAGGACTTGAATTCCTACAGACAGATACCAACCTGGCCATCTCTGGTCTCAACGGTCTTAATCAGAAGCGTTCTTTTGGAGTGGGTGTCCACCAGAGGGAGGGATTCCAGGTTGGTTTCTGAGTAAAGAAACAATCCAAAGTGAGCAAGTCTAGCACTAGCAACAAAGAAACATGCCCAGGGGATTATTTATTCCTCTTCCCCATGCTTTTTAAAGTGCTACTAAAATTATTCCTTACTCTAAAAGTTAGTGCCTGGCACCATTCTATAATATCAGAAGAAGACACACACACATTCTTACTCACTCACTCACTCACTCACTCACTCACTCACTCACTTCACTCACTCACTCACTCATTCACTCACTCCATTCGGAAGGAGTCAAGGGGGATTGAAATAGGTTTTTTAAAAGCTAAAATCCATTCACCAAATTTAGTCCATTATTTAACTTTGATCATTCTGGTCCTAATTATATATCATTTTATATATTATAATTCTGATTATAAATCATTCTGATATATAATTTTCTCCTTTGTGGCATTTTCCAGGTATCAGTAAATATGGACACTTGGTCCACAAACAGTATGGGGGAGAGACACTGAAATGTAGCATCAGAAGTGACTCAATTGTTTACTTACCCCTCAGATTCAGGGAAGCAAAGCTTGGCAGTGGCAAGGCAATCCTGTGAACAAGATACAGAGAAAAATCAGAGGACAAGAAATTCATGACCTTGCTGAATCCATCAAATAAGCCATTCCTGACACATATGTTGCCTGGGTATAAGGTGCCTGAACATGTGTTTCCTGTATCTCCCTTGGTAAGACATGGATGGACTCCTATATTCATGCTGGGCTGACTGGGGCTTTCTCACCTGTGGAGGAGCCTGTGATCTTTCTTAAACATGTTCTTCATTATTCTCTCCTGTATCTCTCTCTTATCTTCTCCCTCTCCTTTCTCATTATCTCCCAATAAAATCTATTTTGACTTCAAAAGAAGTCACTCCCGTGTGACTTCCTAAGTGAGGGATTTGCTTCAAAAGCTTTTGTGCATAAAGGGTCTTTGTACCTTGAAATCCTTTGCCACCAGAATATTCTGCATAGGGCATGAACAGGAGGCAACTCAGTACGGGACAGTGTTGGATTTTGCCTATTGTGGATTCACATCCTGACTGTACTATTGATGAACTGGTTATGCTGACTTAGTTCATCATTCTCTGAACTTCCAAGTTCAGAACTATAAAGTAGTAAATGCCACCTTGAGAATTTGTTCTAGGAGGTGATGTGTGTGGACAAGTAAAAACAAGTGTTCCAGGGAAACAGGCCCCTCTGGAGTTCCCATTCTGCAATACCTGCTCTCCTCGCCCTCCAGAAGCTTCCTGTAGGTGGCGATTTCGATGTCCAGTGCCATCTTCACGTTCAGGAGGTCCTGGTACTCCCGCAGGTGTCTCGCCATCTCTTCCTTCATGTTCTGAATCTCATCCTGCAGGCGTCCAATAGTGTCCTGGTAGTTAGCAGCTTCCATTGCAAAGTTTTCTTCCATTTCCCGCATCTGACGTTCCAGACTTTCATTCTGTAGAAGGTGAGAAAGGACCAGACATTATTTACCAGAAAAACAACAATAGCAGCTAGTCCCAGAATTATTTGCAGACAATGGACAACCTTTTTTTCCTGATGTGTAGAGGGTGAAAGGAAGCATATGAACAGGTGAAGTGTAGATGGAGAATTCAATGAGCAAGTTGCTTCTTTTAGAAGCAACAAGAGCAGCTAGAAGCCTATACCTCTCAAAGGGCTTTCTGAGCAGATTTTGACCATTTCTTTTATCTGCATGAAAATCTGCATTAAAATCTGTAGGGAATTATGCATTAAAATATCCCAGAGAGGTGGCTCAATTGATCAACTCGCTCACAGACAAGAAGTCCGAGTCTGAACCCCAGTACTGCATTCCTGACCACCAGGAGCAATTAATTCCCTGAGCACTGCTAGTAAAATTTAAAGTGGGTATTATTGTTCATTGTGTCAGGTTCTGTTCAGATGTCCTTGATTTGGTCTACGGAATGGCTCCTAGGTTGCCCTTTTCCTGCTTGAATACTGGGATAATGCTACTTACAGTTCCTTTAAGGGCATCCACTTCACAGGTGAGTGTCTGCACTTGTCTCCTGTATTCATTCGACTCTTGCTTCGCCTGGCGCAGGGCATCATTGTTGCGGTTTGCAGCCTCGGAAAGGTCAGCAAACTGTAGGGAAGAAATGGAGCATGTAAGGGCCGGAGTGGTAGCACAGCAGGGAAGAAGTTTGCCTTGCAAGTGGCTGATCTGGGTTCGATACCCTGCATCCCCCCTGAGCCTGTCAAATTATAATTTCTGAGCAGTCAGGAGGAACCTGACTTTTTTTGGCTCAAAACCAAAATTTAAAAAAAATTAAAATATGTTGATTTCTCAAAGTAGTGGTACCCAAGACCCTCCCTTTCTTGAGCAATGGGAAAATCATAATAATGGCAAATAAATCTAGACACAGAGCACAAAGGCCAAGAAAAAAGGGAGCACTGATGCTCCAATCTCTCCATCTTCCAGCCAAAATGTGGATCATCTTTGGAAAGACCAAGAAAGAGCAGCCAAATGCTGACACTGTCAAGCATGGCTGGTGGTCCAGGATGGAATTTAATGGAGATAGAGAGGAGAGTCTGCTAGCCTGAAGATGGGAATGTGCATACAGTCGAGGATGACTACAGCAACAAACAAAATTAAACAAGTCATTCAGGCCACATTTCCTGCTGGAGTTGAAAGGTTTGTAGGAGTGACCAACAGAGACGGGCACAATCTCTGCAGAATCAAGTTCTCTCCTTCAGCTCTGGCCACCCAAGCATATCTATACCTTGGACTTGTACCACTCTTCAGCCTCCTGCAGGTTCTTAGCAGCCACGCTCTCGTACTGCTGACGCACATCCCGCAGGGCCGCTGTGAGGTCCGGCTTGGACACATCCATGTCGATCTGCACATGCTGGTCCTGAATCTGAGCCTGCAGCTCCTGGATCTCCTGCAGGGTGGGACAGAGAGGTAGGTTGAGGCCAGGACAAATAGAACCTCCTCCATGGGATGTTGGCTAAAAGGCATCCCCTTACCTCATCATGGAGTTTCTTCAAAAAGGCGATCTCCTCCTGCAAGGATTCCACTTTGCGTTCAAGGTCCAGACGAGCCAGAGAAGCATTGTCCACATCCTGTTTTGAACAAAGGAGAACATGGAGAACAATGTTGTAACGCCTCAGTCATTCTAGGTGATGCTCCGGAAAGGTGCTAACTCTTGGGATTATTAAGTTGTTAAATCAATGCTACAATGCATGATGGGTTCATCTCTTTATAAATAAGATTTCTTTTGGGGGGGTTGGGGACTAACCTGGCTGCACTCAGGGATTACTCTTGGCTCTGTGCTCAGAATCGCTCCTGGCAGGCTATGGGGCCATATGGGATGCTGGGGATCTAACACAAGTCTGTCCTGGGTCTGTCACATGCAAGGCAAATAAATGTCCTATCACTGTGCTATCACTCTGGCCCTATTAGTAACATTTCATGGTCACTCACTGTAGAGTTTTGCGAGAAAATTTAAGATTAAACAAAAATAGCCATTAAGCATGACTGCAACAAGTTCCTGACTCGACCAGTGAAGTTTTTGTCTATTTTTTTAAACAAGAAATGCAATACTACAAGTTGTAAGGATTTCCTGAGGACCTCATGGAACTGTGTGATAATAGTAGTCAAGTAGAGCTCATTCATGGCAATGAAATGGAAATGCATGTTTGACAGAGCAGTCTACCTGAGAACTCCTTTATTTTCTATTTAAATCTAAACCTCGTCATAAGGATCCCAAACAACTACGTAATCAGCAGCCTTGCAGTTACCAGGCCCAATGACACTCAAATTCAGGCTGTGAAGAATTAAAAGTACGAGGGAGGCAGATGGGAAGAGAAATGTAATACTCAGCTAGATTTGCTTTGCTTTCTGGGTGGATTTTTTTTCCAGACTCTTCCCTTCCACCCTCTGCTCTCAGGCTGGCCCAGTGCCAGTGCACTAGGTTATTGCAGAATGACTGATCAAAGCACTTGCAGACAATGGAGTCAAGCAGCGAATTTTGGCTGCTTCCGCTCCCCCACTCCTGTGTATCCGCATTTGTCATCTGCTGTGTCCCAAACCAGAACGTGGAATTCTGCAACCTGGACTTTTTTAGATTCAGTTCGTTCCCCACCCCCACCCCTAGAGGGAATGTCAGAACTTTTGAGGGAAGAGGGAAAAAAAAGAGAGAACTTTTGACCCCTTCCTAGTAAGTAGCTACACTGGGAATGCAGATTAGAGCCTTTTACACTCGAAATTACCAATTACCGAGATACTGGGGCCCGGGATATAGCATGGAGGTAAGGCGTTTGCCTTTCATGCAAAAGGTCATCGGTTCGAATCCCGGTGCCCCATATGGTCCCCCGTGCCTGCCAGGAGCAATTTCTGAGCATGGAGCCTGAGCACTGCCAGGTGTGACCCAAAAACCAAAAAAAAAAAAAAAAAAAAAAAAAAAAAAAAAAAAAAAAAAAAAAAAAAAAAAAAAAAAAAAAAAAAAAAAAAAAAAAAAAAAAAAAAAAAGAAAAAAGAAATGACCAAGATACTATAAAAAAAAAAGGTTTTGGGGAAACAGAATTGCTTTGTGGAAATGTCCCCAAAATGATAGCAAATAGGAGACCTTGCATGTGGCAGACCTCAGTTCGATCCCTGGCATTCCATATGGTTCCCTGCGTACAGCCAGGAGTGATTTCTGAGTGTGGGGTCAGGAGTAACCCCTGAGCATTGTTCAATGGGCGTGGCCCCCCAAAAATATATATATGCATATTTGAGTGTGTAGGAAAGACAATTTAACAACCCCTAAGAGAATTTAATGGGACTGTTGACTTCGTGTAAAAAATTGAGGTGGAGGCCCTAATCTCTAAATAGGTATCTTTTTAGGCCCATATCATTTTCTATTAAATTACTAATTTATTTAAAACACTACAAAGGCCTGGATCCTCAATGCTCACTGCCTAGGACCCACCATATACAGTCTATTGAAATTAGTTTAACAAATTATTTCCTGCTGCAAAATATTTCTGCCATTGCGCTTGGAGGCCCTTTTCCATCCAACCTCTCAGGCGGTGTTCCAGAGACTCGCCAATGCGTTCACATCTTGCCCCGTTTTGGGATTTTAATTTTCTGTTCTGATGAAGTCTGTCTAACTTGGGAGTGCAGAGAAAACAAGAAAAACCCTTTCATAAAAAATGCTTTAAGTTTCTTCTCTACCCAAAGAGGGTGAGCTCAGGAATCCAAGGACTACCTCCCTCTACACCTCACTCTTCTATGAAAGAAGGGTCTTGCCAAACTTGAGGCGCACAGGCAGCTTTAGGCAGCTCGAAGAACCCTGCCTCCTTCACAAGCCTGGGCCAGATATTAGATAACGGATGTTAGCAAATACTTGTGTCCAATTAGAACTGTGCTGACATCATTACATATTCAATAAGAATTTAGCCTGTTGCAAAGCTGCTCTGGGAAACACAAAGGCTGCTATTCTTTCAGCCCCAGAGCCAGCACCCAGGCCAGAATGCCTGTATCTGCATTCCATAGCGAGGGCCCATAGAAACCATTAATACCTTTCAGCCCAGGGGACAGATGGCCGCTTTCCACCCTGATTAAATCACAAAATAGCTGTGCTTCCATCTAAGTTTAAGGCCATAAGAGAAGCAACAACGTTGCTGAATTGTTCAGTTCCACTGCAATTTCTTATTCATCAGCATTCTTTTACATTTGTTTTTTATCTACAGGGCAGAATGAAGCCTTTTTTATTTTATTTTTTGTTAATGTGTTGAAATTCCCAGTGGCCTTGTCAAAGTCAAGTTGAGGTTACCGGGCTACAAATCTAACTAAAAGGAACTGTTACAAATCAGAAGGTCGTGTGTGTTGCAAAAAATGAAAAGGATGGGAGTATTTCTTTGCCTGGATAAAAATTACTCTTGCCACAAAAGAAAGTTCAAAAGTTTCTTTTTGTCCCAGGAGTCGCTTCAATCAAAGGTTTTTGTGGGTTTTTTGTTTGTTTTTTTAGCCCTACACTCCAATCTGGGGTCTTTCTGCTACTAGGTGGTTTTGCTTACAGCCCTGAAGTTTGAGGCGAAACTTTTTTGGAAGGGTGGGGCCTGCCAGGTGCAAAAGGCAGGGTAGCCACAAACCTGTCTGAAGGACTGCAGGTTGCTCTCGGCTTCCTCCCGCTGCATCATCTCCTCCTGCAACCTGCAATAGGCGCACAAGAAACCAAAGAGGAACTGAGAAATCTAAAGGAGCCGGGCGGCCACACCCAAATCGCCACCGCAGCGTCCCAAGGCTGCTACTTGACCAAAGGCTGCATTTGCACCGCGCCGTCGAATGCATTTGGAGAAAAGCAATCACGGCCATGGCACTGAGCTGCAGGACGCACGTCACCCACCCAGAGACCCAGAGCAACCTCCCAAGAGCATCCCTTTGTTTGCAGACCTCCCGGTGGACCAATCTCTCCTCCCTCTCTCCTCCCACGCGGGGCTGGAACCCCGCCAAAGGAGTCGGGTGTGTGTGGAGGGAAAAAACTGGAAATTTTGTCAACTTAAAACTTTGTTTTCAGGAAAACCAGCACTGGTCTTGCACTGGAGCGTCCCACTTTCCTAAGACACCCACAACTCTAAATGGGGCCTTCTTGAGCAATAGGTCTTGCTTGGAGTGTGGGGAGAAAGTATCTGCAGCAAGTTCTGGTTTGGGGGCGGAGCTGCTGCACCCAAACCACCACTACCCTGCACCCCCCTTTCCTGGCAGCCACCGCCTTAGGCCACATCCCGAAGGCGTGGCACAGGGCGGGGGTGCTCAGTGACAATCGGGCGGGTCTCCCCAACCCCAACGCAGCCCCGCGCGCGGCCCGTGCGCCCGCCCTGGGTCTTACTTTTCCCGGAGGCGCATAATATCCTCGGCCAGGTTGTCACGCTCCAGTTCGGCGCGGGACTTGTCATTGGTGAGCTGGTCCACCTGCCGGCGCAGCTCCCGCATCTCCTCCTCGTAGAGGTCCCCCAGGCGCGACTTGCCCTGGCCCTTGAGCTGCTCAAGCTCGGCCAGCAAGATCTTGTTCTGCTGCTCCAGGAAACGCACCTTGTCGATGTAGTTGGCGAAGCGGTCGTTGAGCTCCTGCAGCTCCACCTTCTCGTTGGTGCGCGTGTTCTTGAACTCGGTGTTGATGGCGTCGGCCAGCGAGAAGTCCACCGAGTCCTGCAGCAGCCGCAGGCCGGGTACCGCGCTGCTCCGGAGGCGCACGGCCGAGGAGCGCGTGGCGTACGCGCCGCCCGGGGACGAGGCATAGACGCTGCGGCTGGTGCTGGGGCGCAGCGAGCTCCCCAGGCTGTAGGTGCGGGTGGATGTGGTCACGTAGCTGCGGGAAGAGCTGGGCCGGCTAGCCATGCCAGGACCGCCGAAAATCCGGCGGTAGGAGGACGAGGACACCGATCTGGTGGACATGACTGCGGGGCGCGGTGGCACTGGACGGAGAGGGCGTGCGAGCGGCGGCTTCTAGGGCGTCTAGGGAGCAGGGTACCCCTGGACTAGAGTGAGCAGAGGACGAGACCCCTCCGAGGGAGCAGTTTTTATAAGCTTTCGGAATCAGGGTCCCCACCCACTGCCATCCCAGCCGCGGAGCGCGCCAGCCAATGGGGACCTGCGCCAAACGGGATGGATGGGTGGGCGGAGGTGAGGGGGGTTGGGGCGGGGTCCCTTCCCCTCCCTGGAGCCTCCCTCAGTCTCAGGGCCTCTGCCTGGCCCATCCCGTTACTTCTGGCCGCGTCTAGGACTTTTCCCAATACTTGGCGGAGTCCCGCGTCCCCTTTGGGGTGCTGAGCAAAGTGGAGACTGCGCCGTGCGTGGGTGCGGGAGGGGTTAGGGTGCGCGTTCAACGGGACTGGGAGACTCCAAGGGGAGGAAAGAAGGAGAGACGGCAAATGGAAGGAAAGCGAGCGATAGAGAGAGACAAAAGGCTTTGCCAGAGATGGGAACTCCCGGTTCCATTCCCGCTGCGCAATTACGCACGGGCCAAGACAGAGCTGAGCACTGGAGCTGGCGTGTGGCAGCGCTCTGTTCCAATCTCAGCCCAGGTCGCCTTGGGGGGGGGGGGGCTCTGGTTTGCGGGGCTGGTTGGGATCTAACGGACTCGCTGGGGCTTTCGAGGGCGCGGGCTGCGGGGCGGCGGCCGAGGAAAGCCCAGGGGACCGGGGTGGGGCGCCTGAGTCACCGGGCGTGACTCACTTGGCACCACCGGAGGGTTCTTAGCGGTGCCGGGAAAACCGTTAGATGGGCTGGACTAGGCTCTGCGCGCACCGCTGTTTCCAAGTTTTCCCCAACTTGGAGCCCTGCCGTGAGTAGTGGGGGTTTGGAGTAGGATAAGGGGAACCTGCAGCGCCCCGAAGTTCTGCAAGACTCGCCCACGCCTTGCAGCCTGCAACTTTTCAAGAGTAATCAACTTGCGCGGAGTCTCGAAAAATCCACGCAGAAAGAAACTCGGAAGGGG